>JAQIUQ010000008.1:735000-905000 GCA_030378365.1 Hybognathus amarus | reverse complement strand
ATAATAATAATATATAATAATTTAAAGGACACATTCAAGTCAAAATAGAAACAAAGACATATGACAGGCATTCTTTTGTATCGGTATTTGTCATCATAACCTATGGAATGGTAAAAAAAAAAACCTTTGGCTCTTGACATTTATAGTCATCTAATATGCAACAATCTCTTATAATCATAGCACAGATTATGTCTAAGTAGAGCAAAATTGAACATAATGGGATTGAAATGGGGCTTTTGTCTCTACTGGGCCTTGTCATAAAGAACTTGAGTGTTTTAAGCCTGGGGGAGCATACGGCTCTAAGAAAAGTATTGAGCCTGTAGAGCTCTTATAATGTATTCAGTTGTTAACACTCTTCTTCAAAGAGCTACCCTTGTGACAATTATAATGAGTACCCGGCGACTTTATAATGTATGTTAATGAAAGTTGCAAAGGTGTGCAGCTCTCAATAATCTCTTAATCGTATTAATGCAATTTTGCTTGTATGTTTGACTCATTTTTATACTATCTCTCTCTCCCTCTCTGAAGTTAGCGAGCCAGAACGATATGCAGCAAACTTTAAAAGGTTTAATAGGACTAAATGCCTTGATCTCGTTAGCATAATTGAGGTTTCTGAAAGGAATTCAAGGATTGAAGCTTCCAGCTCAGGGGATGTAGGACAAAATTAATGAACCATAAACATGGTAATTTGACAAGCCTCTAGAAATACATATTTTCATGTAAAATGTCCTTCAACAATGTTTATCGCAATCATGTGCTACAATAAAGAAAGGAAACAGGAATAAGAAATTGCTTTTGCTGTTTGCAAGCTGTTTGTTGCTTGTGTCATTAGAGTGAAGGAAAAACACAAAAGTGGTTTGTAGGAAAAGCTTAAAGTGAATGGATAAACTACATTAATGAACAATATGCTTGCTGGCACACAAAGGAGCACCACTCTTGCATTGAGTATATGAAAAAAATAAATAAAAAAAATCCATTACTTGATTTGCAGAATTTAGATGATAAAAAAGCACAGACGGCATGTGCAAATAAACAATGCTATCAGCAGACACAATTCCCCCTAGTGTGCACAATAGCTAGTTCTTTTCAATCTCATGTGCACCATACATGCAGCAATAAATCACAATTTCTACCATCTTGTTTCCACCTTGCTTGTTTAAAGTTTTAACAGCCTTTTATTTTAGTTTCTTTTACTTTTATGAAGTAGCACAGCACTATAAATCTAAATTTGTACACTCAAACAAAATGTTTTATTGTCCTGATGGGTCTCAAGATGCAGTAAAAACCATTCTTGAAAACATTTCAAACTGCTCCAATGTTATCAGAGTGTCACAGGACACGGGATTCAGTCTTTCCATTGCTGTGTGTATGTGTGCGTGTCTCCTCTATCTCTTTGTAAAAGCGACTGGTCTGTGTGTATGTGTTCACCGATAAGACAGCTTCTTTAGTTCCGCATCCAAATGTTCCATTCTGGCTCCGGTCTGACACCCCATTCATGTCTATTTCCACCACATGCAGTCAATTAGGCAACAAAAGCACTGTGCCTTTACCCTGCAGCTGCTGGATTCACTATGGATCTCTGTGCATAAAGATGTTTCATTTTAATCTGCATCAAGGGATATGGCGTCTAGTTTATACTCGTGTATTCGGAAATGGTAGGAAGAAGATATCAAGAGCAGCGTAAATTTACAAATGGAGCATAGTGTGTGATGTATACTGTTTTATGCTGAAAAAAACTTGCAGGAGGTTGCTTTCTTCCTATCTTTTGCTCTCCTATAAAAAAAAAAGGTTACATTTATTCATTTAGCTGATGCTTTCATCCAAAGCGACTTACAATTGCTATATACAGTATATGTCAGAGGTTGCAAAACAAGGTTACACAGCATTCAGTCCCTGCATTTGAAATTAAACTAGCAGACATGACACAGAACTGTAATTCAAATTTGAATACAAGGAAGTAGAGTTAAAGGGAAACAGAAGTTGCAATAGAAGAAGAGATGCCGTAGCAAGTTATTTTGATTAAAAATGATGTGCACAGATAACAAGTACTGCAATATTCAATAACTGTAATAATTATCAATTTTGAAATCTAAAATCAAATAAATTCACTGTTTGTGTGTTTTTATTATCAGAAAAGCAAACAACGTGGTTACGGATCAGAAATAGAATTGCCACTGAAACGCATTACCGCGACATTGGGGCTCGACAGCCTTAGTCGAACGGGTTGGCGCGTATGGTTGGGTTATGGAGAGTTTGTGTGAGATTGTGGTTTTTAACATCTACTCACATGTAATGGAAATCATTATGAACATCAGCTATGCTAATTATTTCCCATCTGCCTTTCTGCTGTTATATTAAAAATGGCGTTCGTCAGCTCCAGTTTGTATCCAGCCTCACACGGAGACTTCAGATGCCTCAACGCCTGTGAAGAGACGACTCAGACGCCTGTCAAGAGACGACTGAACACCTGTGAAGAGATGACTCAATGTTGCAGTTTTGGTTTCATGTAAATTAGGGCGGGCTTAAACGGATTCTCCACCAAAAATAAAAAAATCTGATTGGTTGCAAACTTGTATGAGTTTCTTTCTTCTGCTGAACACAAAGGAAGTTATTTTGAAGAGCGATTGGACATTTGGCATCATTGACTTAGTATATAGACACCATAGAATATATATTTTTTTTCTATTATGGAAGTCAACAAAGAACAACAACAACTGAAATTTTAAATAATAAAATAAGCCTTTGTAAATCATCATCATAATAATAATTAATAATAAAATACTACTTGGCGATTGCTACCGTTAAATGTGCCATCCTCAAATATTTTCTTAATTGTTTCTTAACAATTAATTGTTAAGAAACGTAATTGTTAAAGACTTAATTGTCTTAATTGTTTCTTAACTTTCTTAATTGCAATATGTTGTGCTAAACCTTTGTCGTTGAGGTATCTTTCAAGTAGAAGGTCTTTATTTGCGTCGCTGTAGCATCTCAATCTCATCTGACTAAGGGAACTTTTACATTGCAATTTATACATTTAGGGGGAGGGATTTACATAGAGGTGGAGCAAATTCTCTTATTATATTTACTTATGTCCTTGTTGTGATTTGTTTCAGAACTATGTCTTGAGAAACAGGAATGCAGGACGCTCTGTGCCCAGAACAGTGTCAGTAAGTCCCCGGTTTCGTATTGATTAAGGAACACTCTGACTTTTTGGGACTTTGGCTTATCCACTATATCCCCAGAGTTAGATAAGTCCATACATACCTTTTTCATCTCTGTGCATGCTGTTACCTAAGCTAGCCTAACTTAGCACAAAGACTGGATGTAAATGGCTGCAGTAGCATACTAATCCCAAATAAGTGACAAAATAACAAATAAGTGACAAAATTTTTCTATTTACATGTTACCTTTGAAATTACGAACTTGGGCACTGCAAAAAGATACCGACATTAGCAGGCCCCTATAATGTTATTGTTTTGTCACAAACGTGCTCTATCGCCCAGTAGCAAGTGAGCGGAGCAAGAGGTAAACTCAGAACTGAAGCCTTCACCCTGCTAATGAATCTGATTTTATTTATTTATTTATTTTGAGAAACAGTGACCTTGTCCCAGTGCGGGTATTGTGGGTTCATTATTCATATTTAGTCAGGATGCATTTTTGGTTTGGAATTCTATGAAAAATCATGGTATTACCCCGGTCTCCCCTGTTTATTGTTGCAGACACAATACAACTAACACCCATGATTGTAAACTATGCTTTTACAAAGTAGTAATGGCTGACTCTATTACTCCAACTCCGAATGAATGCTCTGCTCCTGAACCACGGTGCGTCTCAGGTGCTGCGGTTATCATTCCGCCCAAGTAGCAGTACTTCACCTTCTGAGAATCTCGTTCCCCCACACACACACACACACACACACACACACAGATATACATGCTGTCAGAACGATTAGAAATATTTAATCGCGATTAATCGCATTAATGTCATAGTTAACTCGCGATCAGATTCGCAGCATTTTATCTATTCTCTTAATGTCTTTTGTGTTCTTTTTGTTACATTTTTTTCTCATTTTAATGCTCTTATCAGACATGGAAAAGTGGATTGGCTTGTTTAGTGCAAATGTTTTTTTTAATTCTATTATCTATTTGAAAATAACGATTGGAATAGTGTTCAATTTCACTCTAACATATATAGCCTAAAATCATATCTCTCACACAATGCTAACACTGTCCATCAATAAAAGGGTTGAAAGGAGAATACTGGCGAGGTCCTGATATCGACGAGGGGTGGAGAATTTGCATGCATCTGTGTTTGTGTGTGTGTGTGTGTGTGTTTGCTTGGCCATCATCAAGTGGTGTTTCAGGCTGGACGTGCTGTGATGATGATGAGCTCACTCCATAATTGACAAAACATACACTGTGCCAATTGAAAATCTCCACTACAAAGCACTACTCCCTACCCCCTATGTTGGGGTTAGAGGGCAGAGCACTATATGAGTGAGCTCACCAGCACAATAGAAACACCACTTTCGGACACTACTCAATCGTCTCTCTGCGCCAGTTCGATTACATCACCTGTCAGCTGGTGCAGAGCCGGCTCTGGGCTAAATAGATTTTTAAAAATAAATACATTACATTATATTGAGCTTATTTCTCCAAAATTTAAAAACTAAAAGTGAATTCTGGCCGTTTTTGTTATAATGCCCTACTCCACACATGATTATAACTTATTTTTACGATCAGCGCAATGCATGATGGTATGTAGGGCTTATGCTAGTGACTATTGGTTGTTCACTACTTTTCAAAATGCATTCTGGGATACATTGAGTGGACTATATAGGGTATAATAATCATCACTATACATTCGGACAGCACTACAAAATGGCGAGCTCACTATATAGTCCACTATATAGTGAGTAATGGGAGATTTCAGACGCAAGCAATACAGATCGCTTTGGTCTTGTCAATGGGACAGATTGGCAACTTTTTAAAAGTAAACTTTACATTCAGAATCTCATTGGCATTCATTTCGTGTTCGCGCTCGTCATCCACTCAAAACATAACGTTACTATTTGGCCGGCTCGCAAGCTGAAACGAGTGTGTGTGTGCGGCACAAAGCGTCCTCGGCCCTGCGATCTGAAACCCATTCATTCAATTGCTTGCGCCGCGCGAGGACGTTTTGTTGCTTCTTCGAACCAAAGCGCAAGCGGATCTAGCTAGACCGGAAACAAAACATCAGGCACGACGCACACACTCGTTTGGGCTTGCGAGCCGGCTTTGAGTGGATGACGAGCGCGAAGACGCTGAAATGGCATCATGGACGCATGCTCCCTGTCCTGTTGCAAAAGTATGTGAAAAAACTACAAAGTTTGCTAGGACAAAAGACCGTTAATTGCTAAAAAAATTGACACCGTTAAATGGGTTTGGCGTTAACGCGCCAGAACGTGTTAACTGACAGCTCTAATATATATATATATATATATATGGTTAAAAGATGACTGTCTCATATGACCTTGTTATTTGTACACTCTGTGACTATACAAATCACTACATGTAAATAGGAAAATGTTTGCGTTATTATGTCACTTATTTGGGATTAGTATGCTGCTGCAACCATTTACATCCAGTCTTTGTGCTAAGTTTCCTTGTAAATTAATTTGATCATTCAATTAATAAATTGGCTTGTCTGGCCCCTTAAATACATAGTATTGTATTATTATATGCAAGTTGTCTTACAGCCTGCAGTTCATATGTCAGTCTGCGTCCTATTGTAAAAGCGGTTTTATTCAAGGTTGACAATGAGGTGATGAAGGATGCTGCACAGGGACATCAAACTCTGCCCAACAGCACACACACACACACACAGGTTCATGGCACAGTGAAATGCTCAGATGGTCTGCTCTCAAATCTCTAGAGATGTAGCACAAGGTTGAGCTGTTTCAATAGACCGAATTGATCTTCAGGCTATTCAGTCCTTTCGCACACACACACACACACACATACACATCTTTCAGTGACTGATGGTTGCAAAATGAACACTCCATTATACTGTTATATCTCACCTACAGTAAGCTCTTAATGTGCTCTTGAGTTACTCGGTTGTCACTATAAAGCAAAGTGAAGGATCAATCAAAGCGTCTTAAAAATGTATAATACTTGCAGGATTTCGAATTTAATTTTTAGCAGTTCTTGACTTAAGCATTATTGGATGTGCGGTGCTGCGGTTCGCGTGAATGTGAAAGCAACACAATTTGGGCGCGCACTTGTTCAGGAAGTAACGTATCCTGTGCATGCATTTTAGCTTATTGTGATGTATTCCGTTAAATAAAACACTTTTAAGGGATGATAGTGTTGACGATTTACCTCGGATACGAGCGAGAATGTGTATTTGTGCCTTGCCGCTTGGAATCAGAGCAACACATTTGGAAATCCACCATCTCCTCAAAAGAGTCCGTTTGCAAGCCACCATATGACATACGCACAGTAAACCTGTATTGTTCACTCAACTGTGCATAATAAGCAATGATAAAAAAACACACACAACAGTATTTACCCACGTTCTGTTTTGCACGCAAACGCACCAGAGTTCAATAGAATCAAGTTGAGTGTGACCAACGCCTGCGGGAGTCCACCGGGAACAAGTGCGTCTGCTGGCTCAGAGCCCCCTTAGAGTAATGCTCTGTAATGGATTTGTACATTTATATGCTCATTTGTGATAAATTCAAAGAATGTGTGGCATGATTAGAGCATTGTTCTAAATCAATCTCATCCAGTCCCTCACTTTCTGTCTCATCCAATGGAATCACACAAGTCGTTTTCTAATTGACTCTGGGTTAATTGCCTCCAAGGACATGTGGCTTGCTGTTATGTAGTCTGCATTAAATGGTAAGCATATTTTGGCATGGAGACGTTGGTCATTGGTTGTGATTTGCATTGATGAGAGCAGCCACTTGTTTGGAATTTAATTGCTAAAAAGGGTGCATGCAGAGCAGATTTGTCCAGATGCTTTGCAATACACAGAAATGTAAATGAGGATCATCACAGCACCATGATTTTGGGGAGGCTCTGATGTGTACAACAGTAGACACACCACATCAGTCAGGAATAATTTATTGGAGCTTAAAATATGTCTGAGTTATGTTGTTTTGGACAGAGAAGAAGGGTGATGATAGAATGCTGTTATCATTCAGGCTCATGGCATCGATATTGTGCAGTCACACTTTTAAAGCGGTATTTTACCCCCAACATTTAATTTTACCATTTTTACTCACATTTTTGTCATTCCAAAGACTGTCATTCGTTATTAATACACAAATAAATATAATTTTAATTAAATATGAGAGATTTCTTTCCCTTCAGTGAAATTCCAATTCACCCAAAACACATCAACCATTTAAAAAATAGATTGTTAAAGAAATCATCTGGCCAGTGTGGACACATCTGGCCTGCAGGTAGTCGAAGTTCGGATCCTGGTTAAGGCAGTGATGGTTGTCACTCTCAAATTCACCCTGCGTCAGCAACCAATGTAAATGTACAGTAGGGCCATAAATAACAGAAGTTACTTTCAACGTTAAATTAGCAGTAGCTAACAATATAGCCTCATAGCCTGAACAGTGTTGGGCAGTCATGTGTAAGTAGACATGTTATGCATAATGGCTCCTACCTGTGGAGAAGTGTGTACCATAAGTGGATGTGATAAAACAACCCTTTCAGCATCCTGTACCATGATTGCTGTAGCAGCCACTGGCACACAAACAGGCTGAGAGTCCACTAGCATCAAGGGTTTTAGAAAAATAAGCTACTGGATGAAATTGGCCTGTAGTGAGCAGAGCACCTACACAGCTGGTTCTCTTTTTCTTGCTTTTTACATTGCTGGAACTTTTCCTCTGGAGGAATCAAAGAATTCCGGGCAGAGAAAAGCTCACGTAAACGTCTGCCTAGTTCATCAACAGAAACGTTACAAATATTTGTTGTAGTAATTCAAATCAATTGAGCAGTCTCATTGAGCATGTTATTTAGAAACATGTTCACAAACAGCAAAGATTTAGTATCATCAACAGGTGATAGCGAATTTGTTTGTCCAAACATTTTTGAATCTATGAAAAATCGTAACTGGACTCTCACCCACTTTTTGTTCAGTATTGACTGCTTAAGAAATGAGCTTTAGTAAAAAAGCAGTTAGTTGTTTGAAAGAAAACTTTTTTCCTTGAAAAAAAAGTTTCCTCCTGACTGGCCCAAACCCAGTCATCATACAGTAGTAATCATCGTCGGTTCACCCTAAGTCCACGGTAAAGGTTTAGAGACAGATCAACAGGTTCTGGATCCTTTAACACAATGCTACGGGCAGGTGCATCTTTAGCTGGACGTAACAGATCAAACTCTTCACTTAATTCATCCTAATTTTAGTTAAAATAAAGCGGTAATCCAACCCGATCTCACAGGGAATTCGTACAAATTTTACGAGGTGTGCTAATTTAGACCTTACACAAATTCGAATTCAGTGCGATTTTGTTAATTCGATCGAATTCATACGAATGACCTTCCCCTTACTCCGCCCCTAAACCTACCCATCACGTGGGTTTAGACAAAATGTACGAATTCGTACGAGTAAGGTTGTATGAACTAGTAGAATTAGCCACTTTTTCATGATTCGTCAATTCTCTACGAATTGGTCGTGAGATAGGGTAGGGTAATCATGACCAGTAGGTCTGACTGTCACCTGTAAACCGTTTCAGTGCCTACACATAAACGAACAGCTGATAATTCTTTGCAGATTGCCATGACTTTGGAGATATTTAAAGCGCAAACTTTAAATCCATCTGACATTTTCACGAAAGGGAATGCAGTCGCAGTCTTTAAATCGCGGTACAGTCTATTTTTTTACGGGCTCAGACATAGCCGAAGTCTGAAATGCCTTTAAAATCTAGGAGAGAAGGGCACCATTTGGTAGTCTGTTAGAGACATTTTTTCATTCTCTGACTGTGAATTACTTGGGATATTTTTTTCTTTCTCGGGCTATCCAGAAAAATCTCAAATTGGATCATCCCAATTTACAAAAAAACATCTTTTGCTTGATGCATATTTCCTCCATCCTTAAATGAATTTCATTTTGACTTGGCAGCTGTCCAACCAGCCAAATTTGATAAGATATGGTTCTGTGAAGAATGCTTCGATTATGTTATATCATGAAATCTTTTGGAGATTCATCAATTAATGGTCAGACTGAATTGTGTTCTCCATTGTAAACACACAAAGATTTCTCTTTTGCAACATGAACAAATTTCAGAATGGCCAAATAGAAAACAAAAAGTCTACAGTTCATCAAATGAATTGTTGTGGCAAATAGGATAGCCAGGGAGATGAGAAAATGGTGCGAGGCTGGTGGTGAGATTGCTAATGTGCAACACCTGTGAGCACACCGGTCTTGCATCTCTCATGGAGGAGCAGAAGCATAAAGGGGGAGCGACGACATGGATGATTGAGAGAGGAAAAGGCCTGCTTTTGTTTCTGTTTTTGTTATATTTTATTTCGGTAGCCGACAGTCGTAGTCTGCTGGCAGTTATATAAATTAAGTTTCATTTGATTGTTCTCCAGTTCCTGCTTCCTCCTTCCCTGAACTTTGCTACAATTGTGTTCAGAACACTTGCCAAAAAGAGATATAAAGAGAAGAGGAAAAGAAACAGAAAAAAATAAAAAAAATAAAGTACACTCACCTAAAGGATTATTAGGAAAACCTTGCAAGATACTTGTTTGACGCACTTCGCCTTCAGAACTGCCTTAATTCTATGTGGCATTGATTCAACAAGGTGCTGAAAGCATTCTCTAGAAATGTTGGCCCATATTGATAGGATAACATCTTTAAGTGGGATGCACATCCAGGAATGAAGCTCCTGTTCCACCATCCCAAAGATGCTCTATTGGGTTGAAATCTGGTGACTGGTGGGTCATTTTAGTACAGTGAACTCATTGTCATGTTCAAGAAACCATTTGAAAAGATTCGAGCTTTGTGACATGGTGCATTATCCTGCTGGATGTAGCCATCAGAGAATGGGTACATGATGGCCATAAAGGGATGAACATGGTCAGAAACAATGCTCAAGTAGGCCGTGGCATTTAAACAATGCCCAATTGGCTATAAAGTGGCCTAAAGTGTGCCAAGAAAACACCTTACATTTTGGTAAGCTCTTGCAAATTGTAGCCTCTTTTCTCCGGAATTGTACTTGGTGGGGTCTTCTGCTGTTGTAGCCCATCCGCCTCAAGGTTGTGCGTATTGTGGCTTCCCAAATGCTTTGCTGCATACCTCGGTTGTAATGAGTGGTTATTTCAGTGAAAGTTGCTCTTCAGCTTGAATCAGTCGGCCCATTCTCCTCTGACCTCTAGCATCAACGAGGCATTTTCACCCACAGGACTGCCGCATACTGGATGTTTTTCCTTTTTCACACCATTCTTTGTAAACCCTACAAATGGTTGTGCATGAAAATCACAGTAACTGAACAGATTTTGAAATACTCAGACCGGCCCGTCTGGCACCAACAACCATGCCACACTCAAAATTGCTTAAATAACTTTTCTTTCTCATTCTGAACTCCAAACACAGTTTGGAGTTCAGGAGATTGTCTTGACCAAGACCACATCCCTAAATTCATTGAAGCAACTGCCATGCGATTGGTTGATTAGATTATTGTATCAATGAGAAATTGAACAGGTGTTCCTAATAATCCTTTAGGTGAGTGTATTTATTATTCATGTATGTAAATATCTTGTGAGGATAATTCCTAAAAAAACTGAGGAAAGTATGCTCTCTTTTGAGCTCTTCCTGTATTTTTTTTATTAAAAACACGAGGAACACCAGTCATCCCGCAACTATATGAGGAGAAATCAAATATAACAAAAAGAGAGGGAGATCAGTTTCATTTTCCTGCTCTTCCTACTTTAATTAAAACCTGAGGATAATCATACAACTATATAATTTTTTTTTATTAAAAAAAACTATACATTTTTTTCAAACAGTAAGAATCAACTCTCTCCTCTTTAAAATAAATTAAAAATAAATTGAATTCTTACCGTTTGGAGAATTCCCGATGAAGCCCCCAACTGTTAGAACTAAAGTCTTCCAACATGAAGTACCTTTTCTCTCACTGCTTTTTATTGAGCATCATGAATGAACAAAACAAGGAAAAGAAAGACCAGAGCTGGGAAGCTAGAAAAATAGCTTCGCTTCCAATATGCAGCCCACAGAATATATAGTTATATTGTATAGGGAGTTTCTCATTATTCAACCAATAAGATCATAAATGACATAATCTCATATCAGATATACATTGTAGAACAATTCTTTAATGGTCAGAATCCAGGCAAATCTCCACACAGACCTGTAGGTCCATGAAGACTCTCAATGTATAACATAGAGAGAAGAAGAAGACTCCATCCTCCATTAATGAATACCAGATGTTTGACTTTACGTACATAGAAAAGAATTGGCCAATGTGGCTGTTGAGCTGGACATTGGCTGCGAGAAGAATACAATTCTAACAAAAAAAATATCAAAATTTAATTAGGTGGTTTAATCCATTAATCCAAACCTGAGATTAATATCCTTTAATAATGACACAATTTTAACTTTAGGTGAATTAACCATTGTTATTTTGGTGCAGAATATTTTCTTTTGTTTGTTTTACTAGAAACATTTTGCTATTGTTAGATTTATAATGGATTTTTAAAGGTCATGTTGGAGAAGATCTGGGAATTAATTAGGTGTTAAGAATTAAAAAGGTCATTTGGGTTTAATAGACATTGCTTTGCACGATATGAGCACTCCAAGCTGGTGAATGTGCAAAGAGAGCAGTAATAATGGATTAAATATTGGTCTGTTCCTCACACAAAGCTGTTATATGGAGCATTCCTATAATATGCAGTACAGTTTTACATATACAAGATGAAATATTAAACCCGCAATTGTTTAGATGCAAATCTTGGATTAATTTAGTCTGTAATTTGGTCACAATATCATAAATGTAAAATATTTTCCATATTATATCCCTGTTTTGGCTTGAGTGGATATTGCGGTTTTGCATGTTTTTATTTTATTTTAGGCTTATTTTGCAAATAATTCATATTGCAGTTTCTCTGTTGTGTATTTAAAAGATCTAAGTTGCTAAAATGTTGATTTCTGTACTGCTGCTTTCTAATTCCTCAAACTTGTAAAATTAACATTTTTATGGCAATTTTTAAAATGTATATTAACTCCTAACACAAATCCTTTTGCTGTATATTTATTCAAATACAAAAAAAGAAAAAAATTCAATCCCTGACTGTATACCTTTCTGAGGAGTCTGTACATTTCACTTTGGAAACTGATTAATGATGTATGGGTTTTGTGCGTTGGGTGCTGATAAACCAAGAGCAGAGCATGAGAGTTGGAGTGCTGTGCCTTAACCTCTCATTACCCTTTCCTGACATCCTCAAAGAACGTCATCCTGATAACCAAACACAACTAATGAGCCTGCAAAGCATCAAAGCTAATGTCTCCTCCTTGATCAGCTTTCTCTTGTCTCTGCATTTCTTTGTCTCGATCCCCCATCACCCCTTTTTTCTCAATGTGTGTCTATCAGCAAATGCTGGAGGATAAACAGGGGTTCAATTCCTGCAACTGTCATACTTAGTGTTGTGATGCTTCTATCAAAAGCGTTGGCTTTTTGATTGGCTTTTTGTTGTGGAACTGTAGCAACTATACATCAAGCCTTATGATTTACCTGTTCATATATGTACTTTGTAAAATATGAAGTAAAAAAAACCTATATTATAAACAGCATTGCTTTCTTGGCTACAAATGTGTTTTCTTGATTAAGAAGAAAATTGCCTGAAGACAAGGCACTAAGTGAGAATTTGCATCTCAAAAGATCTCATTCTCAGGTATAAAAAGCTCATAAGAATGAACTAAATTAAATTCCCTGCTGTCAGTTGTTTGGTTACGTCTGGTTTTAATATGGGGCAGCTTAAAGTATTCAATTTTAAATGGCTTTTACATTCCTGTTTAAATTCATTCGCTTCTTGAATTTGAATTCCCAAAGAGTTCTTATGGCTTTTTGTTACACTTTTTTTAGTTGGCCAATACAAGTATATTTACAGAAACAATAGGTACTATTAATAATCAATTTTTTTAAATATCATCCACAAAAATGTATATTAAATACATAATTTACTATATGTAAGAAATAAGGTACTCGAGGCTGTGCTGTATTGTGAATAAGTCACGACTGAAGGGCGTTGTTACGACACAAAGCGGAGTAACCGCTGTGAGCTGTGACTTCAGCCGTTCTTGATCGTAAAGTCCTGACCCAGAAGTTAAATACATTATTTCGCCTTTAGAATGCGGCAAAAAGTCAGAAGAGAAGACTTTTATATTTAAAAAACTCAAACTTGTATACACAGAAAAGCAAGACCCAACTGACAAATGACTATGGCAAAAGGACAAGATATTGCAGCAGACATTCAAACTGATTTTTTATTATGAATGTAGAGGACTGACCTGAAGGAAAATGCTATATCTACTGTAAATGCACTTGCTTACTTGATCTCTCACATTGTCTTCATGAGGCTGGATGAAAAAGGGAGTTAAATCTGTATCTCCCCACACTAAAATGCCCAACATGCCAAACTTTACAGAAGAAAAAAAAAATGTTTACAGCCTGGTGAAAAAGTGGTTTTGGTCTATATAGCTAATTTTGCACTTCATGACCACTGTGAGGGGATGAGGTTTTTATAGGCAAGGCAAGGCAAGGCAAGACAAGACAAGTTTATTTATATAGTACATTTCATACACAATGGTAATTCATAGTGCTTTACATAGAAGGAATTAAAATAATCAAAATAAATAAGAATAATTAAAACAGTACCCCTATCTGAGATGAAAGTGATTGAGCTGGTTTATGCTGCCACTGGACCTCTAGCCCAGGGACGTACTCTGCTGGGGTGGTGCTACACCAGTTATGCCCAGCGGGGGCCCCACAGAGCACGTTTCACATGCTGCCGTTACCCTTAAAGGTCGAATACCTAAGATTTTTGCATTAAAATATTCCCAAAATCACAAGGCCAGTGTTATATATTTAGTTAAGATGATAACTTACAATATTCCAAATGTTTCAAGCAATGTTTAAATCGCAAGAAAATTGAGATTTTAACCAAGGAAACGGGGCGTGTGAGCAGGGGTGAGCTGGGAGTCGCCAGTCAATCGCGTCATATCCGCGTTACCTCGGTTTCCGCTCGTACTCACGTGTAGTCCTGGACAAATGCGGAAGTTGTAGTTGTGCGTTAGCGTCTATCAAGCAACAAACGTCAGCTTGTTTCGCGCATTTGTTATGGAATGGTGCACATTCTGGTGCATTATTATTTTCAATTATTCTCGGAATGTGAACTGTTGGCTGTAAGGGGGTCGCACACTGGACGAGAAGAGCCGCGCCACGTCTAGGACAAAGTCCAGTATCGCACACCGGACGTGCACTTTCTCATCAGTATATGGCCAGCAATATTGTTATGTTTAATGACATGAAAGGAAGATAATGTCTGTTCTATGTTAAATACAATCGTTGCTGAGTCTGCAGTCTGAAAATGTTACCTCAGAGCATCCGTTAACTGAATGAATTGAGAATCTCACCTGAAAAATCTAATAACATCAGCAATTGTCATTCAAGCAGCTGATTTCTGTAAATGAATGCAAAACTAAATGCATTTTGCAGCATAGGGCGAAGTCAGGATCCATTAGCAACGATTTGACTTCAAACCCTCTTCACCATAGCTTCGTCCAGTGACTCGTACAGTAACATGTGTGATAACTAATTTACTTTTAAACCTGACTTTTCTTGTGGCTATTTCAGTTTAATGAAAAACAAGCATGTCATTAAACGCAACATTTATAGAAATTGAGCTTTACCTCATCCATGACAACTAATTTTCAATTCCCGTCTGACTGATTTATCCACGGTGGAGTTGAAAAGAACATTTCCCATCATTCCGCGTTCCTCCACGTCGTCATCAAGCAAAGCCGTTGTTGTTATTTTGAATGTAGCGCCCTCTAGCGACATGCAATCTTAGGTATTGCAGCTTTAACGACTCTCTCAGCGACTTCTTACACTCTCAGCGGTATAATTAGTGAGTGAAGACTCTCCCACTCTCCTTCAAAATCTCTTCCAGTCAGAGCAGTATTAAAGCAATTAAAGCAGTAGAGTAAAAACAGGTGGACGAGTGCTCTTTCAGTAAATTCATAGTTATAACAGATGTGTTTTGAGTCTGTATTTGAATGTGACTACTGTAGCAGCACATTTGATCTCCTCTGGAAGCTGGTTCCAGCTGTGGCTGGCATATAGCTAAAAGCAGACTCTCCATGCTTAGAGTGAATCTTTGGTATTTCTAGCTGATGTGATCCTTATGATCTGAGTGATCCGTTTGGTTTATATTCAGTGAGCATATCTGCAATATATTGAGGTCCTAATCGTGGGTCTAGAAGCACGGTCCCTTTGCAGGAAACATCCATCCAGTCGGTTGTGCACGGGCGGCGCCCACTCAAGGCAGAGGCTCGCCACGGCCTGTGAGAGCAGATGCATCAGCTCAGATTCACAGGAGTTTAGTCATCTCATCACAGTTGTTGGGGCATCTGAATTCTCCGTGAGAGGCTGGATACAAACTGGAGCTAACAAACGCTATTTACCTAAATAACAGCAGAAAAGCAGATGGGAAATAATTAGCATAGCTGCTGTTCATTATATTAATGCATTCAATCTGATTCAACAGTGGTATAAAAGGTAAGCCTTATGTGAATGCTTGGATAAAGAGATGCTGCTTTAATCTAGTTTTAAACTGGGACAGCGAGTCTGAGCATTCGAACAATATCAGGAGGGCAATTCCAGATGATCAAGGATTGGAATTAACCATTTTATAAAATATATGAATTAAGCTTTATAACATATAATGGAAGGTTAGCTTCACAGCATTGGATTTATTGTAGTGCTGTTTGGCAATTTAAAAATGGTTCTGATGACCATATTCAACCATCCTGTTTGATCACTGAACAATATTCCTATTAACCAATCAGAAAATAAAATCCATTCTACATACTGTTTTCAAACCGGCATTTGACATTTTGTAACAACCAGTACCAAACGTTTTAGTTCTACCAGAAAGACTCTGGAGATAGAATGGTATAACAAAGCATATATTTGTTAACAGCCCAGCAGGCAAATATGGTAACAGTTTACAATACGAGTGCACTAATAGGTTAATTCATACTTAACTAATGCACAGATAATCATGAGTTAATGTATGACTCATGACTGACTAAACCATTAATTAATTATTACTGCATCAGCAACTAATAAAGTGTCTATATGATTAATAGATTTAGTAATACATAAATTGATATTAATTAATTTGTACAGTAAAAACCACTATGTCTATGGAGAGTCCCATAAAGATAGTAAACCAGAAGTGTTTATTTGCTGAATTTGCTCGTTTGTGTGTGTAGTGTTACTTGTGTATGCATATTCATGTGTCTGTTTGTGTTTTTATTTATTTTTTATATTATTGTTTACAACTCCTTATAACACAATCCATTTTCATCCTCTCAGGGCCTCTTCCAAAACCCGGTGGAGAGCTAGGCTTAAGTTGACCAATCCCTGCTCACCTCCTCTGATCAATTTTCCAATACGGCTGAAACAGCAGCACCTCGTCCGAATTCACATGAGGAGAGATTAATCTGTGCCACCCGCTGATATAGAAACCAGGGTTGCAGGAACTTGTATTCAGTGCTTTTTTAAATCTCAAAATGTGTTTCATGAAAATGTGGCTATGAAATGTAAGAGAGACGTAATAATTAGTTCTGAGGAACTAGCAAATTGTTGGCAAGCTCAAGAGGTTAGTGTTAAAAATGGGGTTGATATTTTTAGAACATAATAAACTGATTTAACAACACCATAAATGTCTTTGAATGAAAGCATAATAACTGATCCCGCAGTTGGTTGTAGTTGTTTTTTATTTTATTTTTTTTAAGTCCTGCAGAAATCTGCTGTTGTGCCCTTGAGCAAAGCCACTTAACCTCCGGTTTGCTCCAGGGGTTTGCCCCTGTAATAAATGCATGGTGTTCTTTTATGGTGACATTGTGTGAAAGTCGTGGAAGGATTTGTACCTGTTCTACTACTCAGTAGTCTTCATATCTGTAGTATATACAACCCAGACTCATTGAAAATTGCAAATTGGCAAAACTGTAAAAAACATATATACATGAAATTCACTGCAGTATCCAGGCAGTAAAACTTCTTTTAAAAACTCCAAAATCCTTTACTCCTCATCACTCAAATAAGTTACAGGGGAACATTTTCAAGAAAGACTTGTTTTTGTGGGGTTCCTTAAAACAATACTATAACATCCTTGTGCATACTGTAATTTGTACTAATACATTTTCACGTTTACATCACATAACCTCTTCCATACATATATGGCTTTTTTAATGTAGTAAACTTGCTCGGTTGCTCATCTGATGCAGTGTTCCTTATCTTGCACTTATCTTTGCTTGTTTTAATGGTTGAGTATGATTTCACTTTCTAACTTTAGTTAGTGTGTAATGTTGCTGTTTGAGCTTAAAGGGTTAGTTAATTACCCACCCCATGCTGTTCCAACCCCAAAAGACCTTTGTTCGTCTTTGAAACACAAAGGAAGATATTTTTGATTAAATTTGAGAGCTGGATCACTGCTACATAGGCTACTAAGAGATTGAAACTTGACAGCCCAGAAAGTCAATGAAGAAAATGTTAAAATATTCCATGTGACCGCAGTGGCTCAAGTATAAGATTATCAAACGACGAGAATACTTTTTGTGCAAAAAAAAAAAAAAAAAAAAAAAAAACGACTTTATTCGACCATTCCTTTTCTTCCTTGTAGGCCTGAGACGAGAATTCACAAGATTTCTACGATGCAGAAAAATCTGAACATCTTTCAGCAGATCATGCCTCCCCCACCAGTGTGGATGTTGCTCTGCACGGCTTGGTGGGGAGAGCTGGCATTGCAATATGAGCTGGGGGGAGCTGGCAGCTCCCAGGAAAGAGATAGTATGCAAGCGTCTCTCCCACCATGGGCATCATTGTATAACCATGTGCCCTTGTACCCACAATAGTCAAATAAGTTGATGTCGAGGGCGCAAAGACACGTGAAGTATAAGGTTTCCCCTATGAATGAGTTAACTGGTCATGGAGGTCCTTGAAGGAGAGAAAAGACCATCACTGAGGCCCCTCCAACCTGGCCAACTTTGAGCGCTTATTACTGTCAACACCTCAAAGTAATTACTCCTCATGCACTTTATCATCACAGGAGGAGTGCTCAGAGGAGGCACCAGCAAATTCCATCTCCAGATCTATTTCATTCTTAAAACCTCAGAATTTAATGTAGCCAGGAGTCAGAATTGAATAAAGAAGAGCCAGACAAGATAACACAGTCTGGGGTGCATTTCCTGAAACCATCGTTAGCCAAATGTTTGCAAGTTCCGTCATTATCAGCGTAGTTCAACGAGTCAGTGTTTCCCGAAACCATAGTTCAAACAAACATTTGCAAACAGCATCACAAAGTTATGTGACTGAAACAACAGCTCTTGACCTGTTGTTACAACATGTTTGCATGACATGTGGACTCTATAAATCCTTATCTTGAGCCAAATAAGCAAGCTGATATTCAGTACAATCTATATATATTTTATTTAGAATACATACAAATGTAATTTACGCATATTAGTTTGCAGGGTTGGGGAGTAACGAAATACATGTAAGGGTGTTATGTAATCAGGATACAAAAATACAGTAACTAATTCGTTAGTAATTCAGTAATTATAATTCTGTAATACAGTAATTCATTACAGTTACATAAAAAACGTAGTAATCAGATTATAGTTACTTTTTGAAAAGGGGGGGGGATACTTTCAGGATTATAATGGTTTCATTTAAAACGAAGTAAATCTGTATTTTGGCATAATAACACTATATTAATGGCTCGTGATTCGCGACACGAGTCACGTGTGCCACCCGCTGGTGACTGCGTAAAATAACAGCGCTCGACAACTCCTCAGACATCGAATGAATCACTGCTGCTGGAAACGATGCTGCCCACAGGTAAAAATGCTTTCATTTCTTGGAAATTCCGCTGCTCTTTTGTTTTTAAAGAGGAAAATTCCAACAACATGGTTTTTAAGTGCAAACTGTGCCTTGTTGTTAGCAAGTAGGCTATGTAGCTAGCGTTTATTGCTGCTTTAAAATTCAGGGGTTTGAATTATCACTGTTGTATGTTTTCTAGCGATGCTGGAATCTGTAGAAATTAAGAGAGTAGCTTTTTTAGTAACTAAAATGTCCTTTCATAATACTATTCGTTGAAGTTCGTTCTCAGTCTCACTTAAGGAGATGTTCGCTCTAACGTAAGGGGAACTCATAAACGGCCCAAGTTCAGTCAGGCAAATTAAGAAAGATCACGGTATTAGTCAACAGATTATTTCCTATTTTTAAATAAACTAATATATAGATTGTGTAGAATTTTAAAATGTTGTGTTTTTATTATTTCCTTGTAGCCTACATAATACAGAATAAACTGTAAAACCATACTGTAGCCACTAGATGTCTTTATAGCCCTTTAAATACATATTTTTCAGGGATGTGAAATTCTTAATAAGTAAAAGTTTTTTTTATACTATCTGTCCTTAAAGTAATCCAAAAGTAGCCTAATCAGTTACATTACTTTCATATTCTGGTACTTGGATTACGATTACTGAATACTTTTTTCTGAAGTAATTTGTATCTGAATACATTTTTAAAGTAACCCTCCCAAGCCTGTTAGTTTGTCAAGAGATTTAAAGCTTTGTTTTTGAATAGTGCACAAACGTGCTCTACTGCGTAAGAATCTGGAAACAAGGCAAAATAATTTGAAACATTTGAAATAATACTCAAATGCCATGTCCATAATTTATAGCAAAACATCTAGCATTAATTCAGTTTCAAACAGATTAATTAAAAGTAATTATTACTCCACCACGTGCATGATATCATCAACCAACATGCTTGAATAGACCAACTCGCGACGAATAAGGTTTCGGGAAACAGTTGTGAATAGCTTGTTGAATTTTTTCAACGATGGATTATATTAAGTAGTGAGTTTCTTGTATGGAAAACGCACACCTGGATGACAGGCTGTATAGTATAGTATACAATAAAGTATAGTATAACTAATATTATTTAATACAGGCATCTAACTTCTAGCAAAATAAGACGAGTATTTATAATTTAGTTACTCCGAATTAAATTCAGCCAAATATTATCATGAGAAGTAAAAATGGTCTGGATGAAAGGTTGAATATTTTATTTTCATATTAGTGTAGCAAATAACTTGTTATAATTGATTATGAATATTTGGATCGGGTTAACTTGATGTAGCTACATTAACATTACAACCAATTGCTTGGTTCATCCCGCTGAACACTCAATATTGGTTATTAATTGATTACTAGAAAAATACATTTCTGGGGCATGGGAAACATCTTTCTTACTAAGTACAACTAAAAGCAAGTAGTCAAGAGCTATGATTAGAGACTCCAGATATGAGCTTGAAACATGGACAATGTGACATGAACAAGTATGAATATAGTGGTTTGTATACTATTTGAATAATTATTAATTTTCCGCTTAAAAAAAGAAATCCTTGCAAAGCCTATATCTACGCGCCCCCTAAACCCCCATAATAAAGATGGTGCTGCGGAGGTGGATGACTTCTCATTTTAGACACACACACCTCTGAAGTTATAGAAAACTTGGTACCGCATTACTCGCAAGACGCAACTTGGATTAGCTGTCAATGTCAACCAGGCGAAGTCCACCTTTCTCCACTTCTGTGATGAAAAATGTTGGCGGCACACACTAGAGTTTAGATCACAGACTGTTTAGATGTGTGCATGGTTGATGGCAAACCAACCACCCAGAGCCAGAGTCTATCCCTGGCAGCATCGCTTTTGCACCATGAAAACACACACTTGCGTCCCATGATTGCCTCTCTCATCCTACTACGCGATATCAGTTTGACATGTCTGTTGTTGGAAAGATCCACGTGGTGTCATGAATAATTATGAGACAGTGTCTTCTCATAGGATATGAAAACTTCTTAATTTCATTAATAATTATGAGACACAGATGAGTCATCAACACACTCAAAGTGCACGGCTACGTCACAGTGTGTGACCTGGACACGATGAAGATGTTTAGACTCGGAAGATGAAAACTGAAAAAAAAAAAAAAAATCGAATTTAACCATTTTAACCCTAATCTAACCGATGCTAACATTGTCTTTAATGGTGTTCAACACACATACCTCTGTTAAAATCTCAGAGAATTTGGTTTGGGGTTTCATGATCTCCCTGTGTTTGCAGTCCTGTGCTAGTTTGTTGTCTATGTTCCTAGTGTTTCCTGTTAGATGTCTGTCTCAAGTTTTTGTTTGTAGTTTGGTTTCCTTTTTTTAAAGATCCTTCTATTACAGCATTTGAATCATCGCTTTACTATTTTACCCTTCTGTGACAAATATAATCTAAATTTAAAAAGAAATAGAATTTGATGTATGAATACTCAGTCAATTTACTGGAAGCCCTCAGAACTGTTTGAAAGTGAAGATTCTATATCTGTTGTGTTTATTGTCTGTCAGGCTCTCGCTGTTCACAACAAAATAACTTTTCACAACCAGGTTTGACATTAAAAGCGTATTTATTTCAAACAGCCTTCAGCAAAAAATGCCATTAGCAGCAAGAGAAGTGGAGAGAGGAAGGTAAACAGCACAGTTCGTTTGAGACCTTTGTTGATGAAACACACAAATATCTTGTATGTCATAAATCTGAATCCCTTCAATCAAGTAAAATGTCTATGCCAACCATAGGCTATAATTTGACAATTCTGTCCCATTTTGTGATAATTTAGCTGAACAACATAACTGCCCTACATTTATCACTTATTGTGAAGTCAAGGATTAATTGGTTAGCAAGCATGAAAAGTAAGCAACGGTATCTAGCCATTTAGAAGTAGTTGTATATTTATTTGCAAGCAACATTCCAATCAACCTAATTCCATTTCCAATCAGATTTGAGCTGTTTATGTCAAGTTTAGGCTTATAGACAGGGTTACTAAATCAGTGTTATTCACCTATCCTTCCCTATGATTTTAGGGATAACTTATGAGTTTAGGGGTAGGGATATAATTAGGATCACATTTTCGGACAGGAATATTGTTCCAGGATTAACAAAATATGTTGACCCAAGAATGCGTCTAACATGGCAAAACCAGGATGTGCCTATGCGTCAGTTAATCAACTGTTATTGAAATTAATTGGAATGCTAACATATTGCTCTCTCCAGGTATTTTAGGCTATGTTTACACGGAAACGATCTGAAGAGAAAACGCAAAAGTGGCGTTCGTTTATCACTTTATATTCTGCGTTTAGACGAGTGTTTTGGGTGGGAAATCCGCGTGCATATGGTGACACAAAAGTGCATGAAATTCAATGTAGTATGCACTCCAGGCGGCTAGGTGGCGATGTAAAGCACTGCCACACAACAACACCAAGTTGGCACGCCTGCGTACAACCATTACTGTCTAGCAGACTTTTGCGTTTTTACCCTTTACACGGGAACGCGGTGGTGGAGCGTTTTAAGATTTCCACTCTGGAGGGTGGTTTCACTTTTTTGCGTTTATAAGGCCCCCAAAACGCCGTCGCCGTGTAAACGAAAGGCACATCAGATAGAATATTTTTACGTTTTCACTCGCGAGCGTTCTCGTGTAAACAGGGCCTTAGAATCAATCATACACAATATGTATCACACCCTGCCCAAATATTTATGTTTCTTGAAATAAGGTTTTGGTTTCTATCAAATCATGTTTCTTAATCACAATTATTTAAAGGGACTATGTGTAACTTTTTATGTATTTTATTATTTAATCAATATTTTTATTCATAAATATGTCCTCAATGGTGTACAGATACGTCTGCCAGTTATCTGACTTATACTCGATAAATTAAGAATTTATCTATCTTTATATACATGGGATGAGTAAGTCAGAGGCTTCCATGTAGTTCCGCCATATTGAAAAACTATAATAGCAGAGAGGGACATAAAGTACTAAGCCAAATGCGTTTCCACAGCGCGTTTCGTTCTGAAGCCAGCGTGACGTGACTGAACGCAGCAGAAGCAGACCAGTGAGAGGCGCTTCACAGCCCCGGGAAGTTTAAAGAGATACTTCAGAATTTAGCATCAACCCTTTCACACGTAAGTTTAAAATATTTAACTGACCCTCCAGCGTGAGTTTTCAAGGCGACCGTTACTTTAGAACTTGCCACTTCAATGTTTCCATGGTGACGCGTCATTGCTTGCAGAGGCGGACAGAGTACACAGCTTTATTACTTGAGTAAAAGTACAGATACACCTTGCTAAATTTTACTCAAGTACAAGTAAAAGTACTGCAGTCAGATGTCTACTTGAGTAAAAGTACTGAAGTATGTGTTTTTAAAAGTACTTGAGTATCAAGAGTACAAGAGTACATTTTCTAAATATTGCAATACTACTGCCACAGTGCTTACATTTATGAACAGAAACGTCCTACATGGAGTTATGAAAAATGTTAATGTCAATACCTTGGAGAATGTAAAAGGAATTTAAAGTAGAATCAAGTCATATATTTACCTTTTTACCATGTTGCTTTACGCCTATTGAGATCAGGGGAGTGAGGTTTACTCGCACAGCACAACTACTAGCTGGCCTCCGTTACACTCACTCCCCTTAACCTCACTCTCATCCGGGTCAGCGGCACCAATGTAGCCCTTCCACCCGGGTCTCTCGACCCCAGCCTCGAGCGGGCCTCGAACCCGTGTCTCCGGCATGAGAGTCAGTCGCACTTACAAGGAGGCTAAAGACTGCAGCCGCTCAGCGTCTGTCGCTAGAGCACCTATTGAGATCAGGGGAGTGAGGTTTACTCGCACAGCAACTACTAGCTGGCCTCCGTTACATAACATTCGTTTGAGAGCGAAACAACAAATTGAGGGTTTCCGAGATTTTTCTTATTTCCATTTTTTTAAGTAGTTACTTTTTACTCACGGTTATGAATAGAAATGTAGTGGAGTAAAGAGTACAATATTTCCCTCTCAAATGTACTTGAGTAAAGTCATGAGTACTCCCCAAAAATGATACTCGAATAAAGTACAGATCCCTCAAAATTGTACTTAAGTACTGTACTCAAGTAAATGTACTCCAATACTGTCCGGCTCTGATTGCTTGTCACGTGAAACAGCACAACCAAAACAGAGCACGGAATGAATGAGGATCTGCTTTTATGTCATTTTTCCTTTTTGATTAAAAATATTTACAAATGTATTAGCTATAACATGAAACACTGATATTCCGATTGTCAAATATGGGCAAGTGGATAGGTTTTGTTGTTTAAACATCTTTATAACGATTGCGTTAGTTGAGCTGTATGCACAATGGGCGGCGTCATATTAGTTTCTTTTTCAATTCAGAGAATCGGATCTGTTGGATTTACAACGTCAATTCCTCCACTTCTCATGAAATACATGAAAGTAAGTGGCTGGTGAACTGGGAGAAGAATAGGGTCAAATGTTAAGCTACTTACGCAATGTGTATCTGATATGAATAAAACGTGTTGTCTTATTATAATTGAATGGAAACAGATAAAGTCCTATTGCTGTCGCGAATCTCAGCAATACTATTTTCTTCTGGACGAGATGGCTGAATCCACAGAGCTTTGAGTGTAAAAGTGTTAATGGAGTAGTTCACTTTTAAAAAAACTTTTGCTGATAATTTACTCACCCCCATGTCATCCAAGATGTCCAAGACTTTCTTTCTTCAGTGGAAAAGAAATTAAGGTTTTTGATGAAAACATTGTAGGATTTTAAAGTTAAACTCTCATTGGACCGTATGGTACCCAGTAAAGTGCATTACTGTATATGGAGAAAAATCCTTCACTCGACGAAGTGCTAATCCTGTCATAGCTTTTTGGTACATAACGGTTCCCGTAGATGCAACGCGCATTTGAAAAAGTGAAGCACTGTAGAGCACAATTTTAGGGCCCTATAAAATCCGTTTTATATTTTTTTCCCAAATTCCTTTTTTTTCCGTTTTAATTTTTGCAAATTCCGTTTTTTCCGTTTTAATTTTTGGGAATTCATTTTTTTTTTACCCTTTACTGTTATTTTAGTTGTAAAAAGAGTGTGCTTTTTATTCCGTGATCGCAGAAATTATAGGGCCCTACAATTTGTTTGAATGCAAAATACATTTTCACTTCTAGATGGCAGCAATTCATACACAATGTCCCTTTAAGTAGCCTAATAATTTTAACCTGAGATAAAATATAAACAGAGGGGTGAAATAATTCACACACATATTTTGAAGCCATTTCATTATCCCATTTTATTTAATCTTCCCTTTGTAAGCAGTATTTGAACATTATTATATTTCTACATGAAAAATATTTTATATGCGTTCTTCATTAAAGCAGTCGGACAAGCTTTGTAATACTGATAAGGAATTTGTGAAGTCTTAATGTTTTTCATGTATTTTGTCCATTTACAAAGGTACACTTTTTTATCTCAAATAAAACAGAGTGCTAGTCATAAAAAAATAAATTGTTGTTGCTCAACTGCCTTAAACAAGAAGAGCAGATGGGGAAGAACACTCATTAAACATGTGTGAATATGTGAAAGAGTAGTGTGTTTCTCTTCTGTATAAACATGCATGTATATATGATCAAAATATAGCATGTATGTACTGTATATAGTAGCACCATACTTACTAGGGTATTCATTTATACAAAATAATTTTCCTGTATTGAAAGGAACTGTATTCTGTACCAGATGCAGTTTGTTACATTTTATAATCTGATATAAGTAAATTAAACATTCAAATGAATGTTTAAACATAGAGACTATCAGTCCACTTTGACAGTTGTTTGTGCATTTAATATAGGTGTACATTTCACTGGATTTGATGTTATGCTAATTAAAATGTCATTTGAGTCTTTTTATCTTGAAATATGTACAGTCACAGTTATCTTCTGTTATAATTTGCCTTGCCTGAAGTTGAAATGATACTGTATGTGTAATGGTGTGTGATATTTAGTATGACAAATTCATTAATTTTCATATATTAACAAATGCAATGAAGTTGCATGTCATAAAGACAAAATCAAAGCAATTTCATTTTAGCACTTAATTCAGTGAAGCATATTTTACACATATGTAGCTGCAGGCATAAACTGTGACTGTTTACCATCTGTTGTTTGCTTACAGTATGGCCAATTGTCACCTGACACCAGTCGTTTACATATGCCTACATTAGTTGAAATGCAAGTAAAGAAATGGGGAGCATACCACGCACGTGATTTTAGCAATCAGATCATTATTCATTACAAATCACACTGATGAATCTAATAAACTTGGTATGACATGTATGTAGACTGTACGATGATGACACCTATTGAATCATGGGCTTTTAAGTTAGTATAGAAGAATTAACATAAGCATGAACTAATGGTAAAAAAATTGAGCAAGATTATCGTATAATATCGTATTATTGTATCAAATACAGGACATACAACATTTGAAGTGTTTTGCATTTGTCCAGGAGTGGTATTTCGGAAGCATTAGACTCATTGCTAGTCTTAAGAATTCACATGTACAGACACACAGGCCAGTGAACTGTTGGGATTCAATCGTCCCTCGGGACCTCAGGGAAATTCAGGTGACTGCAACAGTTTGTGTCAAAATATAAGATAGTACAAGTATGTGTCAGTCTGCTCACTTAATTACTTTTGATGGGTTCAGGGGCCCCTCATTATATCTGATATGCTCCAGTGACACTGGATGCACTCCATGCTCAGGGGACACAGCACCGGCCCTTAGGTAAAGGATGATGATAGAGGCATGTGATAACATCGGCAAGATTCACTCCACAGTCCTTATGGAAACTTCAAGCATTGCACAGTGTGACAAGTTTCCTTGAGGAAGAGAATGACTAGCATTAAGGTGTGTGTGCATGTGTGTGTGTGCATGCGTGTGGCATAGTAAACCATACATTATGGGCACAAAATGTATATTTCTGACATACTTCAAGTGCTCACACTTCTGCAACAAATGACAAATAGATTAGTAGCATTCACTTTATTCGCGTCCAGTGTAGACATGGCGAGACAATGATTGGCACTACCATATTGTTCAAATAAAATCTATGTTGGGCAGTCTGTAATTTGTAAAGAACCAACAAAAATATTTAAGGGCACATCTTTGAAATAAACTTCAAAATAATTGAATTCTTGATATTTACAAATACAATAACACATGTCCATATCACAGAATGGAATTGCATTTTTAATGCATGTTTGATACATTTACTTAGACCCAGACCAAAAAAAGTCTGTTGTGTCATTGACCTATAAGGTTTTCACGTTCACAAAAGCTCCTGAGAAGTATGTCAGTGGACCGTTAAACATTTGTCTACATTGCAATTGAACTATATGAACCCATTTTGATAGATTTGCCTTCATGAGTTCACATCTACATATGAAGAGTTCAGATGCAAAAGCCTCTAAGTGCCATTTGAAATTTTCTTCTAAAATGATAATTTTTATCAAGCTTGTATATTTAAGTTCAGTAATTTCACTTAAATGGCAATGAAGATTACCTATTAATTGTCATTTAAGTGAAATTACTGAACTTAAATATACAAGCTTGATAAAAATTGTCATTTTAGAAGAAAATTTAAATGGCATTTAGAGGCTTTTGCATCTGAACTCTTCATATAGTTATTACAGTAAAGGTTGTGCATACTCGGCGTGCTGTCTGGGTCGAGGGCTCCGAGCTTTGAATTTCTTCCGAATCCATACTCTCCTGGTTGATGGAACTAGAAGTGACTTGATGGAACAAGAAGTGAGGAGATGGGGTGGGGGTGGGATGCTGATAAATTGTCAAGGAACAAAGGTGGGTTCTGCTGTTATTTATCTTTTCCTGAGTTGATTACATACTGACTGATCTCCAATTGTGCTAATTGGGTTAATTATCTGCACCTGCTCCTTCCGAACCTTGGTAAAGAGTAACTAAACACTAAACCAACTTTTTTTAGTTAATGATCTGTAAGAATGGATCTTTATTAATACCAGTCATTGATTCGAGTAACTTTTTTGACATTTGTGTATAAAGTGTTTTATTTCTACAATATATGGTGTAAAAACGTCTTAGTGCTGCCCTCTTCAGGTTGAACGGTGGCTACTGCACTTGAATTTTCCTATTGGATGTTCCGCACTTCGTGCGTACCAGGTTTCAGCTCACTACGCGAGCTACGCCCTTGGCAGTATAAAAACCAGCTTGTTTCGTCAAAACCACTGTAGCGAGTCAGGAGTTGGAATTGCGAGTATTGAAAACGATCAGGATAGACTGTTTTAGCATCTATTTCATCCCCTCTAGCTCTGCTGGTGTCTGCCCACTTTTCCAGCATTTTTCAAATATTGACAGTTTCATGTAAAAAAAAATGTGTGGTAGAGTTGTAACTGTTCAGCAACAGTTCTCAAATGCATTGTTTGGAATCATTTACATCAGTAGAAAACCATCTTTTATATATTAGGGTGTTTTGATAAGTGAAGGATGTTGAGTAACTCAAGTGATGAAGGAAGTGATATATGGAGCGAATTTTCTTTTGCAAAGCAGATTGAGTTTGTTTGCGAGATGATTTTTCCTTTGCAAAGCAGATCGAGTTTGTTTGAAAAATGTTGGATTTGTTTGTTTAATTTTGCCACATAATTCGCTCCATAGTGAGATGCTGGATTAACGTTTGAGGGGCGATCAAAGAAACCATTTATATCCTGTTGCGCTGTGCCTCTCAGCCGGCCAATTAACATGCCATGAAAAGATGTATCTGCTGTTTTCCAAAAAGCATAGAAATGTTCTCTTGCTTGTCATCGTCATGATTGATGATGCTTGGGACCATGCAATGTATCATGCCACATGGATTTAATTTTCAGCACTCATACCTTGGTTGAGATTTGAGTGTGAGTTTTGACTCAGTAGTTGCATAATGAACGAGTGAGCAATGGTGGATGACTTGTATGGCACCTGAGGTCTGCTTTTATTTTGCCATCAGCTTTAACATATAGTGCGTTAATTTAACAGCGGCATGTAGGCATTACTGAACAGGGCTGCACTGTTTTAAAGCATTGTGAGCTAAATTGATCGTAGAGACCATTGGTGGCAATGGCTCTATGATCTACTTAGGCTTACTGTGCTTTGGGAAACACAGCCCTGATCGAAAGTCCCAAATGGCTGGCTCAAGACTGGATTAAAGAGATTCTGTGCCCAAATTGACCTTTAATAAAATATATTTCAGATACAAAACTGAGCTAAATCTTCTGGATAGATACATTATTTCGTCTGGATTACTGCATTATTCCCAGCTGAATAGTAATCACAGCCAATTCCATGATCTTTAGAGTCTAGTCGTCTCATTACAGGCTATTCACAGATGTGAGAGGAAACGTCCTGTAATTTTACTGCCCGTCACAAACCTATGATCTCAGTCCCTCTGGAAACTGGACCTGGCATTGATATGGTGTCCAGTCACCTCATGACCAGATGGGCATATCTGATCACCAACACATTGAACTCCACTTAAGCATGTGGTAGACTGTATGTCTGGCACCTTTGTCCTTAGAGACTCATTCATTGGTCTTAAAATTATAGTAGTAAAAAAATAAATAAAAGAGAGGTGAGAGCACTGGTGGAAGTCTTTAATTCTTGTCTCCTTCTCCATTGATTTGAAATCTGGAGCCATCATCTGGCCTACTGTATGTGAGAGGATGAAGGTGGATAAAGTTGGAGTTAGATGAAGATGAAGAGTTATTGGCATGGTAATGGGTATGACAGGATTTCTGTTGTCCAGTAATTACCGGACATTGGCTGTGAAAAAAAAATATGTCAAACAAAATTAAATCTCTCTGGTCAAATTGAGTTTGAGAATAAGCCTAAAATGCATAAAGCAAAAATACACAGACCGATCAGAAGGATTATTTGCCATTTTACAAGCATTGACTCAGCGGACGCCGCTGCTCTTATCGATGCCATAAGGGTTTATTTTGACTTGCGAAGTGCAAACAGTAGCATACAGAACAGATCAACAACATAACCTTGATTCAGATATAAAAAAAATCACAGATAAACAATAAAATAATAAAATTAGCCAACATATACAATATATATATATATATATATATATATATATATATATATATATATATATATATATAATTATTTAAATAATTAAATTAAGATGACAAAAAGAAAACACTGAATCCGTTTGAACTAAGCTCTCCCCCTGCCCAAGATTTAACTGTTTTAATATCTCAGTCTCATCGTTTGTTAAGAAATCCTATACACAAATGACCTGCGGGCCCAGTTGGTTCGTCTGCCTGATGGTAACAGCTCATGCTCGCCAAATAGGGGATGTAATACATCTCTAGTAATTGCCTTGTTAGTGATAAAGTTAGCAAAATCATCAGCAGTTAACACGGAGGTGGGTGGTGGTGGAGGTGGACAGATGAGAGTGTTGAATGTCTTTACATTTACATTTACATTTGTAAATTTCTTGATGCCTTGAACAGTGAACGTGTGTTAGAGGCACTGTTGATCTTGTTGTGGAAAAATTGAAGATTTCACAGCATGAACATCAGTAGAAAAGGCAGAGATTGATACCAACTGAGGTGTAATTCAGTACTGCAAAACAGTGTAAAAAGTGGCCTAAAATGATACAAGACAATGTTATAGGCCTAGTCATTTGTTTGTTCCAGTTCATTTGACAAGGAGTCATTTCACAGTGGCCAATTTAAATGTTATCAGCTAGATGAGACAAACTGATAGTGTATAATTAAGTTTGCTTAAATAAAAACAATACGCTACTATTCAAGATATTTTATGTGGGGATGGGGGATTGGTTTGCTAAGCTATGAATGTGAAACCATAGTAAAAACAATTAGTGTTGATTGACCCTAATCTGACGTTTATGATTTTTTCGTCTATATAAAGTTAGGCCAATAAACATGTTGCATTCTATATGGTCTGTTTATGTATTTTTTTTTTGTTACATAGCCTGCCTCCAGTGTTCTGAACTTGTCTAAATAAGAGGCGATTTTTGACCATGGTATCTTTGATCAAAATGTCCGTAAAACAAAAACTCTGCTGGTCACTTTGACCAGCACCATTTTTTCTAGTGGAAACTCTGGGGTATGACAATGTAGTATGTTTGGTTTTGGCGGAATAGATTAGCTACACTGCTGCTGCAGAGCAAGTTCGGGATTTATTATGGCCAATACATACAGTGCAAGACACGCTGATGTGAGCAGAGCAAGTAATACATTATGCTGCTATACAATATTGTGTACATGAATTAAACATAGCAAATTATGTATAAAACTATGCTAGACATATTAATTCAATAGCCCACAGCCATCACGGATTCAGGATCTAAAACGTTTAGACAATGTTGTCCATTAGGCAGCTGACATCATATTTCTAAAATAAATTAATAAGCTTTGTTATGGTCTCCATGGAATTAATGACAATCACCTTCATTGTCTCAGCTAGTTCTTGAAAACTCATTCGCATCAACTCTTTTGTAAATAATCTCCTTTACTCTGGGTTGTTCCCTTGGCATAGTTATCAAGTTATGACACTTGTCACAATAAAGCCATCCAAGGTATGCGGTTTCTGTTGATCAGGCATGCAGAGCTCACATTTTTGGGCATTTTTGGGCATTTTCTCATTGATGGCTATCCCATGATGTCATGTGTACTTTCAGACCCAGGTAGCCCAACACATTCTCACCCCAACTCGTCACCTTTGACCAAGCTTCAATATCTGACGCTTTGGGGCGCCCTTTGGCGTCAGTTCATGACGCGATCCTACAGCGTCATCTAACTGACGCTTTCCTTTCAGCGTCAGTTGAATGACGTGGCCAGACAGATGTGGGCCAATAAAGGCCCAGATCGCGGCAAGCCTCAAGAGTCTTTTGGTGTAATTGTAATCAGATCTTTCTGCCTTTTTCTGTAATCTCACATGAACTTATCTGTGTTATACCGCCACTGAAGCTTCAAGATGATGGAAGACAAAAAGAGCAAAGTTGTCCCAGTCATGTGAACAACTACTCCCACAAGAGATCTAGTTTTCTCAGGAAGTGACTAGCCTTGGCAGATCAACGTTCCATGACCACCCTGTTTGCCTGACACTTCTACAACATACCTGCATGTCACCACACACCAGCAAGCACCTGAGACACTTATCCCAGGCCTTTGGGATTAACCAAGTCATCAAGAGTACCTTTACACGTTCACCATATTTTTCCAGAATTGTGCAATATAAACATTTCCCTTGGGGGGAAATCTGGATCTTTTGTTTGTGCATCATTCATTTGTCAGAATACATGTAAAGATGCTGTTTGGAGGCTTCTGTCTGTATAATATAATTCCAGTCTGTCTGTCACACTCTAGAGCAATTACTAGAACAGCAAATGACAGGGCTATAAATCACCCTCGAGCCAAAGTTCAGGCACTAACAGAGAACAAGTACAGTGTTGTGTCTGCAAGGCAATAATGACATGACAGACTGGTCAAAGAGAAAATGTTCAGTATACACAATATACAGTACACATAGCAAATGTTTAAAGGGCAATTCCACCTCTGGAAAGATGAATGTGTATTTAAAATGGGTCATTTATGTAGAAGAAATGTGAAATTATTTTTTAATTTGGAGCTTTCTAGACTGAGAAAAGACAGAAAATGTATTTTTGGCTTATGTGAATGAAAAACATCAACTCCCAGAATTCATTTGCTTCGCTGCCCTAGGAGGCCACGCCTACCACTAACCTCCGCAGTATGTAAACAACAGTCTACTAGTGATTCTCCGTGATGAGTCTGTCCGAAAATGTGTTTCGAGATCGCCCAAAATGTCCGCGATTCGGCTTTTGCGTTCTACAGTCGTCATTCATCATGTTTACTGTGGCAAGCGGAACGAGTGCGAGCTGTATGTAAACGGCGCGAGACGAGACAGGTTTACTGTGTCGACCGGGATGAGTGCCGGCTGTCTGGATAACGGCGCGAGGCCGGTGGCGTGATTACCGATGAGCGGCACCTAAGACGTAAGTTACCGGTCTCGTATCTCTCACGGAGGAGCAGGAATTTTCTTAGCAATGTTAAAACGCATCAACCGATCACTTGTTTGGCGTTCATGTAAACACAACAGTCAGATTCACCAATCATAAGGAATTGAGTTAGATTGAAACAAAAGCTGTAACTTACATGTAAACAATGAATGGCGACTTCAGAAATTAAAAGCTGAATCCCGGACATCGACGGCCGGACATGTCCAGGAAAAGAGGACGGTAACCCCTACTACTCAGCTTTCTCCACAGAACAAGAGCCTGCTAGCTTAGCGTCCAAAAAAGATGTGTAATGTTAATCCCAATCCTCCATAACGCATCCGTCAGCGTATTCAGTAGTTTCGTCCACATTTTCAAAACGTTTCTGCCAGTGAAATCAAACGCATTGGCACTGATCTGTGATAGGTCTGTTAGCGCAATAGGTCCAACCCCCTATTGGCGGGTTTGAAAGGGTGGGGACTCGGGCTTGTAGTTTTTTACTGAAATCGCCCTCTCTTACACTTCTGCCAATAATGACGTAAAATGACGATTTTTGCGTCATTGTTGGAGGAAGTGAAAAGGTAAATAGCAGATTTCTCTCGTCTCAGGGAAAATGATAAAGTGTTGCATGACCATTCAATAGTATAACTGGGTTTCTAACAATGGAAAGCTTAATGCAAATGGGTGGAGTTGCCCTTTAAAATGCACACAAACATCTTTATTGCTGAATAAAAAGCAGCCTTACCAGTACTTTATAACCAATATTTTGAATACAGTCTTATTCCAGAAGACTGCTCCCATTACATTAGTTGATTGCATTTATTAATTTTTTTCAATTGAATCTAATTAATTATTTCTTTTACATTTTATGAGCACATTTGATGAGTGGTACAAAATTCAATGCCTGATGAAAAAAATTTGAAATTTTAGAAAGTAATTAAAAAGACTGTAAGGATATTCAAAACCAGAATATCATGTGTGTGTGTGTGTGTGTGTTGTGTGTATATATATATATATATATATATATATATATATACAAAAACATAGTAAGTTCTCACTTGTAGTTGTGTTATTTGTTCATGAGTTTCATTCCTCCATGCATTGCTTTGCTCTCTACTGGCTGTAAGAAATGGATTTTACTCCCTAAACAATTAGTCATGTCATTTTCCCATTTATGCAATCTGTAAGAGCCGCAAGCTTGAATATTTCTCTGCGTTATTGATCTGAAAACATTATGAGTTCCATTTCATATCACATGTCTCTAATAACCCATGGCAAATGATGGAAAACAATGGTGACTGCAGTGAAACTTCACAAAAGCAGAAAGTAAGTGATGCTGCAGCATAATTCTTGCATTTTCCTTCTAAACTGACAGCCAATATTTTTTTTTTTTTTTTTTTTGCTGCGTAAAAACATTCTGTATCTCCAGTATGAGTAACTGTTGACAATATGTACAGGGAGAAAACATGGCTTTTGAATGGTTTTGTCAGGATCACCTATTGGCCCAACGTTGCTGAATCTAACATTATGTGTAAAGGCTTAATGCCTGTAGGTCATGTATGTGCACTTCTTTAAAGTTCACTTATTGGGAACTTCTTTAATCGTGACCTGCTGTGAATATAGACTCACCTATACCTTGATATACACTCAAGGAATTATTAGGTATTACACCATTCTAATTCTGTGTTTGTCTCCCTTTCGCCTTTGGAACTGCCTTAATTATATGTGGCATTGATTCAACAAGGTGCTGAAAGTATTCTTTAGAAATGTTGGCCCATATTGATAGGGTAGCATCTTGCAGTTGATGGAGATTTGTGGGATGCACATCCAGGGCACGAAGCTCCCGTTCCACCACATCCCAAAGATGGTCTATTGGGATGAGATCTGGGGACTGTGGGGGCATTTTAGTTCAGTGAACTCATTGTCATATTCAAGAAACCAAACTTTATGACATGGTGCATTATCCTGCTGGAAGTAGCCATCAGAGGATGGGTACATTGTGGCCATAAGGGGATGGACATGGTCAGAAATAATGGTCAGGTAGGCAGTGGCATTTAAACTATTCCCAATATGCACTAACGGGCCTAAAGTGTGCCAAAAAACATCCCCAACACCATTACACCACCACCACCATGCTGCACAGTGGAAACAAGGCATGATGGATCCATGTTCTCATTCTGTTTACGCCAAATTCTGACTCTACCATCTGGATGTCTCAACAGAAATCGAGACTCATCAGACCAGGCAACATTTTCCAGTCTTCAACTGACCAATTTTCTCTTTTTCCTATTTGTAGTGGAGATGAGTGGTACCCGGTGGGGTCTTCTGCTGTTGTAGCCCATCCGCCTCAAGGTTGTGCGTGTTGTGGCTTCACAAAGATTTTGCTCCAAACCTCGGTTGTAACGAGTGGTTATTTTAGTCAAAGTTGCTATTCTATCAGCTTGAATCAGTCCACCCATTCTCCTCTGACCTCTAGCATCAACAAGGCATTTTCATCCACAGGACTGATGCATGCTGGATGATTTTCCCTTTTCACACCATTCTTTGTAAACCGTAGAACTGGTTGTGCATGAACATCCCAGTAACTAAACAGATTGTGAAATACTCAGTCCGGCCCATCTGGCACTAACAACCATCCCACGGTCAAAATTCCTTTCTTTCCCATTCTGACATTCATTTTGGAGTTCAGGAAATTGTCTTGACCAGGGCCACTCCCCTAAATGCATTGAAGTAACTGCAATGTGATTGGTTGATTAGATAATTGCATTAATGAGAAATTGAACAGGTGTTTCTAATAATCTTTTAGGTGAGTGTAGCGTGTTTAAATGTCAATGCAATCAACCCGGACATAATATAGCCTCGGTCTGTGACGTCATCGCCACGCACCCGCGACACAAGGCTATAATTAGATTAGCCACAGTTGCATCGATCAGGTCTTTTGTCTTCAGAGACCTCTCTGTGTTTGGTGTGCAAGCATTTATCTCCTCTCTATCTACTACAGATCTTTGTTAGGTGTTACTTAGTTTATCACTGGCAGTGTGCAGATTTTTTCAACGAATCTAAACGTTTTTTTTCAGATCTCTCAACGATCTAAAAACACTTAAGAAAAGTAGAAAAGAGATTAAAAAAAATAGTCAAAAGAGTAAGCGCTGTGTCCCTCCATGTTCTCTGTATGTTGTGTTTGCTTGTCTGATTGAATTTTGGCTGTATTTATTGCTGATAAAAAATCAGATATTAATGCAATATATCAAATGCTTGTATTAATATATATATATATATATATATATATATATATATATATTGAAAAGGCCATCTAAAAATGAATTTGGGAGTACCACCTCTGAGCACTTCTGTCGTTATGATGAAAAGCATGTGAGTGGTTGTTACTGGCTATTTAAATATTAGCGGGTTTGGTTTCTTGTGTCGAATGTCTATTGGTCGCAAATACAATGATGCTGCAGTGACGATTCTGTCTGACCAATCAGTGATCAGCAAATGATGCAGGTCTCAGACCCATCCTAGATCTCAGGCACTTTAACAAAGCACTGATGAAGAGATCGTTCAAAATGCTCATGTAAATTGACCAGAGGGACTGTTTATTTCACTGGAAGTGAAAGGGCGCTTATTTTCAGATTCAAATAATACCCCGCCATGGGCCTTTCTTGCGAATTTGCCTTCGAGGGTCAGAGCTATCAGTACACCGTCCTGCCATTCGGCCTGTCTTTAGCAACCCATACTTTCACGAAATACATCGACACGGCGCTCGAACTGCAGTGGATGCACATACTGAACTATTTGGACGGCTATTCTAGCCTAGTCAGAAACAGAACTGATAGCACACAAAGGTTTACTGCTCAACCATTTGTGAGATTTAAATCTCCAAGTCAGCTGGACCAAGAGCTCGCTGTCTCCCAGCTGGGGATTGGTTTAGACAAAAATTGCGGCAAAAGATGCTTTCCAACAGGTTTTATCGTAGCTTTTGTCCAGTAAGAGTTCAGACAAAAACTATGTTAAAGGGATACTCCACTTTTTTTGGAAATAGGCTCATTTTACAGACTCCCCCAGAGTTAAACAATTGGGTTTCACCATTTAACCAGAGAGTTTCTGGTCTCATTGACTTCCATCAGTCAGGAAACAAAATATACTATGGAAGCCAATGAGACCAGAAACTGTCTGGTCTCACTGTTTACTGATATTCTTCTAAATATCAGAAAATTCGGCTGAATGCATTTGAAAACGGTGAAATCCAATTGTTTAACTCTTGAAGAAGTTGTAAATGAGCCTTTTTCAGAAAAAGTGGAATAACATCTAACATATTGTACCTATAACTTAAAATCATACAACAATTTTATTGTTTTCTGTAGTTTTATCAGCATGTGGATCTTAATTAAATTGTTAAAACTGAAAAACGGTGAAGTCTGCAGCAACCACGATTTAAAATGATTCACAAGGCCATGAGACCTATTTAACTAATTATTTGTCCAATTGATTCCCACAAGTAAGCTCTGTGTGCAGTGTTAAAGGCCCTAATTAAAATCTGGAGTTGATAATGAAGTGATTTCAGGAAGGAGGTTGATTTAAGGGATGCAGATTAAGTGAATCACTTGAGAATGAGGTTGGTATTTAAAGTTTTATCCCCGTTGACTTAAAAACAAAAACAAAAAGCCCATTAATTCCAGGTTAAGTATACAACAAAATTGGGTGTACATTAATTGGTTAATAATTGGGGGAGGGGGGTTTAAAGCAATTCTAATGCATGAATTTTGTTATAATATAAATACTGCGATATTGTGACTTTAAGGTTCTGATGTTTTCAAATTATAATTTACGCTTTTATTTTAAAGAATCAAGGCCTTTCTCATGAAGATCAGCTGATACAGGACTAAATTGATATATAAATTATTTGGTATTAAAGCAATAAAACAGAAATTAATTTTAAATGTATATACATAAAATAAAAAATATAAAATGGGTCAGGGCTAATGTACGGCAGCACTGGCCGGCACACTTGCCAGCCAAAATCCCTTAAGGCCGAAGCGATGGAGATGGAGCCCTGCATCAGATGTTGTGGAGAAAGATAATTACAACCTCTCAAAATAGAAAACCATTCATTTTCATTTTTGACTTGGGGAAACCACACACCGATGGAGAGTGAAAGGAGGAGACAGAAGAAGAAAATAGTTTCAGACAGCACATGTCCTCACAAGGCAATTTTCTTGTTCAGATGCGAACCGTTCGGAGAAACATTTAGATGACATCCTGGCTGTATCCTGTCATTCATTATGCAGTTGGTGTTTAAATTAAAATTTCTTTTTAAAGTAAAAGAAAACAACTACAAATTGAAGCACAGGCTGCTTTCCTGTCTTTCCTGATATAAATCATGGTTACTTTTTGAACATAGTGTTTAAGCTTCTCCTTTATTTGCCTGTTCTTATGATCTTGGCCTGTTTTTATAAAAGAGACGATTAACTTTACATAATCATACTTAAAGATGAAGTATGTAATTTTGGGATGTTAGACTGTTTTCTCCAGTCCTAGTTTAATGTGCATAGATAACTATACCTAAACCATTTGTAGCAGAACAATCAAAACATGCCGCTGAGTTTGATCATCCGTTTTTCTGGAAATGTTCGGGGAAACCAGCAATTACATTTGATGTTGTACATTTCACCGTTTCACCTGTTTTCTGTTATTTCAGCTAAAATAAAATATGAATATCATAGTAAGTTAGCCTGGCATGCCAGACCTACATCAAGATGTTAGGTCTGGGAACTCATCATTGACAGGGCTCAATCCGAGGGGCGGGATAAATGGTTGTCTTTCAAATTCTCTCTGCATGCAATTGGATAGCGCTACAGCCAAACAGAGCAATGAAGAAGGTGACGTACTCAGCGGAGCAAGTTGATATATTAAACTTTTAGCGTATCCAGTCCAGATGTTAACATTGAACATTGAATATAAGGAAAATTTCCGGAATCCATCCCCAAATAAGGGATTTTTTTAGTTTTTTACACGACCCACAAACTTTAAAAATAAAACACAATCATTAAAAGTCCAAAGAGTTTATAGGCCTACATATGTGTGCGAGAGAAAGATACAGTATGTGTGTGTTTGTGTGTATGAGAGAGAGAGAGACATTGTGTCATTAAAAAATAATATCATAGAGAATGTTTAAATACTGATATCAACTTACGAGGGGAAACAGAGGCGGATTAGTGGTACTTCGGAGTGCTGGAGATGATTTGGGAGAGGTCCGTGCCGAGTAAAGCCTTTATACTCGACGCGGGCAGCACAATCGTTTCGCCACAGCTTTGATAACTGCGCGGCCACATCTGAGGATGAACGACTTCAAACCAAATATGTCCGAGCTTGCTCCTGACTTGCTCTGACCGGCGCGACTCTGTCGTCATCATGTTAAGCTCGCCCCCGACTCTATACACGATGTGATTGGCCCTCCCAGAGTTTGGTTTTTCCACTTCGAAAGCCAACGGACACTTTGCTGCAAAATAATTTTTGCTGCCGCTAGGGTGCGTGTCTAGATTTCTAGGCTAATCGTACAGTATGTCATAAGTACAGCCCTAGTATGAAACTATGAATATGAAAGCACTCTCTGTGTAATCATTATTTCTCAGACTTTTCTTCAAGACCTCTGGCCATATCATCTTAAAGTGTCACCATCCATGAGACTAATCTTTTCTAATAGAATAACCAAACCCATCCCTGTCACCCCTCTACTTCAATCTGTATCAGTGGACATGATAAACTCTTTTCTAACCATTCAGGATGCTAATGTGGCTATTAGAATGTCATAATCCTAAAATATGCCTCTGTGCCAAACATATAAACACACATAGACTAAAAAGAGTATTTCTGTTAATCATTGCCTAAAGAAACACATAATGTACTGTTTAGATTATTATTGACAGTTGACAGCGTGGGGGTGGTTGAGGGGGTGTTTGTGTACAATTTTGATCTTGTTGATAACATTATTTTGTCTTCTTTGAATTTTTGTGGCAGTTAAAATAGCTGGCATCAGCATGTAATTGTCAAGTGACTGCTCTATCTAATAATGACTAAGTCCTAATTCATTACTTGCTTAATTAGTGAATGCTTTTGAGAATTTAACATATTTGTAGTTCTAATTAACATTTTTATATGATTAAAAAAACTCCTGAAAAGTCAGCTCCAAAGTCAAAAGTTCTTTTACGAGTATAACTATAGAAACCAAGCAACACTGTTTGAAGTTAATTGCTGACATTCATTTGTCCATAGACAATTCTCTTAAGAGGCATAGACAAGCAATCATGCCTTCATTGTTTAACTTTTGTTTTCTTTTAATCACACTGGAATACAATTATGATTTGTGCGTCTCTAAGTCTTTACTTTGTAGTAATTTTGACCAATTATGCATATGTATTCCCTGATCTGAAGAATAAATGTTTTCTCATTTTAATCAAGTCTAAAACAGCTCATTAAAACACAGACGTTAATTTAACCATACTGCTGTCACGTTTTCAATGTGTTTGAGTTCTGTTTCATGATCTTGTTTTCCCCAATTTAGACTTTTGGTTTAGTCCTGTTATTAGTTCAGTTTTCAGTATTTTTCCCCCGTCTTTTGTGATTTTGGATCAGTCCTGTTAGTTTTTCCCGCTCTGTCTAATTAGCTATTCCCTTCACCTGTGTTTAGTTAATCTTTCCAATTAGGCCCTGTTCATTTAAGGCTATTTTTACATGGAAACGATTCTGAAGAGAAAACCGCAAAAGTGGCGTTGCGTTATCACTTTTTATTCTGCGTTTAGATGAGCGTTTTGGGTGGGAAATCTGTGATGCAAAAGTGTGTGAAATTCAATGTGGAATGCACTACAGGCTTTTAACAACTGTTCAATTTGTCGTATAATATGCAAGAAATGTCATGCTTTTCTTATGAAAACCTTTGACACCAAAAGTGCACCTAAGTCAATGCAGGACATTCAAAACTAATATACTTCTTCAAATATAGAGGTCTCTTGCTTGACCTATTTCACAGGTCAATAAATAGTAGCTACTCGTAACACATCCACACGTGTGATGCGTTTAATGTCAAGCAAATGAAAGCGTGTTCTGTGATGAATCTATTTACAGGATTTACTGTATCCCACACACTCACACACAAGCTACTCAGTTTACAGCCGAATATCATTTCTGCTATTTTCCGCTCCTGAACCGTAACTGGAAAGTTAAACAGCCACTGGCCATTTGTGCTTCAGGGACACAGAGAGACAACCTCCAACCCAAAGTGGTGAGGTAGCAGGGCCTTGAGAGACAGGACTGCTTGTCTTTTCCAGGCACATTCGCCCTCCAGTGCTTCCAAGAATCACTGTGGAGAATCAACAGACCAGCTGCCGGCAGAAATTTCTCACAGAAATGCAGGAAACCAGAATTTGCAAGAAAGTGATTTTGCTTACAACATTAGATGTTTTTAAATGGGTTTTTAACCTGGATTTTCTTCTTCTGTACAATCTAAAACCTATTTAATAGGAATCCTTTGCTCGAGATCAATATCATAGCAAAATCTTATTATGCACTGAACAAAAATTTGAGAAAGCTCTAAATGTGGCAACAAGACGCTAAAGATTTCTTTTGACATCTCAACTTTGAACTTGAACTTTTTTACTTTTCCCTGAACTTTTGAAGTCCATTCAGCAAATAAGATTTTAAGCTTTGCCCTAAAATGAAAACAAACATGTGAACATCATGCACAAAGTTTTTGAATGCTCTCAACAAGTCTAGTTGTCCTCGGTAATTGTTCTCAATTGGGTTTGTTTGTATACTGAATGTCTGCTTCATCCGACAAACTCGACAAACTGCCTTGGTATACAGGGTTCTTGTTCAGTAAATCTTCATTTAGCATCACAGGAAACTTTGATTTGTTTTTAATTAGTACAGGTTTTATGAACTCTTTCCCCGCCAGATTTTTTTTTTTTTAATTTGTCAGAAAGCACCAGCATTTTTGATAATTTTCACAACAATTTCATGGCCCCCAGAATATTCTGTTGCATGGATCTCTGAACACACAATATCTCTCTGCTTTAAAAAAAAGTCTAGTTCACAAAATCTAGTTCTAAAAGAAAAAGGAAAATTGCATTTTTGTCAAAGGCTATGTACGGATTGGATTTTGAATAGCCGCATTTCCACTGCCGGGCCAGGGTCCGAGCCGTGCTAGTGTGTGCCAGGGCCAGTCACGTTTCCACTGTCACTTCCAGGGCTTGATCGTGGCTTACTCAGGGCCAACAGCCAGGATTTCTGGCCCGTCGAATACCTTGGGACAAAGCTGACCTTGGGGCCAGCTCGGGCTAGAAGCGTGCTCAAGGTAAAAGCCGGAGTTTATCGGTGTTATGGAACGTTCAGGATCTGAAGCAAGGTGCACATTTCACTTTTTTATATTGAGCAAAATAATCGCTGCTCGAAATGGAGAATCTGAACTTTCTAAGCTAAGCATTTAGTGAGCAATGCTTCAAGTTCAGGAAAAAATGAAAAGTTGCGGGCGCAGTATTGTATTGTATTGGCGACTCGCAAACAATTCGGAACACTATTGCAGTCACGGCCGTTGAGTTAATAAACATGCTATCTTCCTAACTTCAAAAATAAATAAATTCATTACACCTTCTAGGTTTGCCAATGACCAATTGGATGATCCAGAGGAGTCATGGTAGAAAGTCATGTGGTCAGATGAGACCAAAATAGAACTTTTTGGTCATAATTCCACTAACTGTGTTTGGAGGAAGCAGAATGATGAGCACCATCCCAAGAACACCATCCCTACTGTGAAGCATTGGGGTGGTAGCATCATGCTTTTGGGCGTGTTTTTCTGCACATGGGACAGGAAAGGGCCAACCACCCATAACACTTGGTAATGTCAGGTCACAAACAGGGTGGGGGAGCTTGGTTTGGAGGTGCTTTTGAGGAAAACTCAATGGAGTTTCGAAGCTTAACTACAGGGGTTGGATGTCGCTGACGGAGGTGGAGGGGAATCAGGTTATTGAACCAAGGGCAGATGTCTGCATCTGGGGGCTTTGTTGGTTGTGCTCACTGGCAGTTGTGGATCGGCCCCCTGACCTAGAGTTTAGAGCAAATGTATGGGGAAATTATTAACCAAGCTAAATGTATTGTTATTGTTATTATAATACTAGTTGTAGATTGCTGAAGCCAATACTACTATCATGAATATTATCATTGATACTACCACCACTAATACTAATATTATAACACAGTCTCATCCCAATTCGTCATATAACTGACGTTTTGGGACGTCTTTTGACCATTTGTCAATATACGACTTTTTCAGGGCCCCCTTAAACGTCGGATAGATGACGATCCCGGGTCGTCATACAACTGACGCTTTACCTTTAACGTCAGTTAGGTGACGAGTTGGGTTTAGGGTTAGGTTTAGGTCTGGGGTAGAGTTAGGATCCCATAACGTCATCTACCGACGTTTAAGGGGGCCCTAGAAAGTCGTATATTGACGAATGGTCAAAAGACGTCCCAAAATGTCAGTTATATGACGAATTGGGATGAGACTGCACTGAATATTAATATATTTTTGTTGTTTTTGTGATTGTTGGGTTGATTATTAGCTTCACTAGAACTATAATAATACTACCGGATTGCCCCTTTCTATACTTGCGTCACAGAAAGGATCTTGTGTGCCTACATACACCACTTTGTCGATGACTGTTGGGCTATTTTGTTGTTTTGTTTTTGTGGGGGTTTTTTTCTTCCTTTTCTGTATTGTATATGCGTGTCACTGAATTCTTACCTTGTATGTCTTACTGTTTTGTTATTTTGCAATAAAAAAGTTTGCTTGAGCTTATTTGATACAATTATTTCATGGATTTTAGCAGGGGTCATTTACTGTAGGTGGAGTGGGAGTGAGATTGAGCAGCCTTAAAATGGCTAAACTGACATCTTTGTAGTGAATATTGCCATGGCTCTTTCTCTGGCAAACAGAATAAGCCAAATATTGCGCTATTGTTGTAGAGGGAGGAAATGAATAATCATTGTACTACTAAATATGCCCTTTTATTTCTCATCCATTTTCATTCATATTTCTTTTCCGCCTAATATTGTACGAACACTCTTGAGGACATTTATTTTTCTGCAATTATAATTTAGGAGCAAATCTCTGGCTCTTGGGTGAGACATTAAGCCTCGCATTAAGGTTTGAAGAGCTTTTAAAAGCAAGCTCATTGCTTAGGTAAAGGTTAGCTGTCCGTGAGTTGACTGCCCTTCTTATTCAATCTGTTCGGGTCAGCTTGGATCTGTGTCAGAACCTGTGCTTTTGTACCTGACGCTTCCGTTCCTCCCAAGCGATGTGAGTGATGACTGTGTTGTTATCTTGTCACTCCACAGGCAAAACACGAACAGAATAAATTACTTGTCTCCTTGGGAAGACAGGGAAAGTGGACACATTTTTGCATTAATTATCGTATGTTCATGGCATAGAAACTTTTTTGGGGGGAGAAACCTCTGAGCAAGAACCTCCAAGAGTCTCATTAGCAGCAGGATCATTGAAGCCTTTATTGGTTTTCCATTCCATTCCATTTCAGCAGATCCCAAAACCATTTCCCATAGCAGTATAGCAGGAAGTGCTTGTTTCCTCTCCACCTCACTCTCAGTAACAGACCTCCACATCATTATGCAGTGGTGTAGTTTGGTGATAGATTACCTGACTGGTGGAAAAGCGCATTATAATGAACCACAACACTGTAGGAGCCTATCTACACAGATTAGAATGGATTTAAAAGCTGAGGTCCAATTACTAAGAATATTTTTTATTCTTCTATATCAACCGCTTTATGTCAAAATACTTCAGATATGGTGAGGACCCTGAACTGCGAGGACCCTGAGCACACTGTACTGTATATATGAGTGTGATGTAATACTTGAATTTGTTAGTTATTATTATTTTTTTTAAACTATCTCTATAGGGGATAAGAATAGAACATAAAGTGTGTCAGTTCAAAAGCAAATACACATTTTCTAAAATGAAACCCAATGAATGGATTCAATTTTATAGTAGTTTTTTTTACATATATGAATTTGCAAGAGAAGTTTCACAGGTCACTTATTACTCCAATCCATGAGTGATCAATTTCATGTTTGAAAAGCCCAATCTTTTCTAGTTGTTATGGCAACTATAATGCTATGCAGCAACATTGCCAAAGCAGATACAATTCCTATTGTGAGCCTGTTACACAGATATGGAACACTACAAAAAAAATCAACATTCAGCCAGCTTTCTATAATTAGTTTGCAATGATTCTTAAGATAGAATAGATGTTCTTGAAATGTTCCATATTATAATAGTATAACAGTACATACTGTGCAATAGTTGATATACAATGATATCATATAATATATTATTGTTAATATTGTGACCTTAGCACTATCAACCACATCAACCCCTGATTTAAAGAGAAACATATCCTCATTTGGCTTATTCAAGTTCAGATTCTGTTCATTTACTAAGGATTACATAATGCCGCATTACATTTTTGTTTTTACTTATCCAATGTCTAATCATAATTAATATGATTTAATTAATCTTCACATCTATTCAGTAAATGTAGTATTTATTTTTTTACTAGCATTTATTTTACTAGCATTGAAAAAGAGTTGATGCTGAAAAAAGCTTGAAAAAAGATTCTAGAAAAAAACATAATAAACTTAAAGGTAATTTAATTGAGTGTTTGCTTTCATGTGTGTTAAATGATAGTTTCCCTGTGTGCTTTGACATTAGAGAGAACTGTGCTGAATTGTTATGTTAATGAATAAGAAATCAATGTGGATATTTAATTAACTAATTAATAAACTGCCACTCAAAATTGCCAATGCACACCTTTTGGTTGTCAAAATGCTACAATGTAATTGTAGATCCACAACAATCATATTGACATTGCTTTTGTAGGAAAGGAACCTTGAAATGTTAAAGTCTTAAGAAATAGTGGAAAAAAGAATAATAATATAGGCTCCATTCATTTTGAAATGAGGCATTCATTATTTTACACGATTTACTGCCTAAAATGCTTAAGAATATTGTGTAAATTGCACGAGAATTGATAATAGCCTTGGCTAAACTCATGAGTTGCTGATCTTCCACCCTTCCTGATCCTTCTGCCCATTTCCACATTTTAACACTGTTACGCATACCTGTTACTTCCTTTCACACATTACATTCTGCTTGGTCATATCTCCATATGCCAGCTCAAACTGAACATAATTAGAAATTCTGTTCATAATAGCAAGGCTGAAAGGATTTGGTAAACCAATACATCACTGCAACAACCTTGAAATTGGTAAATGCTCCTACAATAGGCAGCTGAAATAAATAGACCTGGTCCAAGGTTTAACCGGAGCTAGGAAACACTATTAAAAGAAATAATAATAATAATTATATATATTTATATATTATCAACATGTTGTATCATCATGGCATTGCTGGAATCTTAATTCAGTTGTTGTGGAAGGAAGTGACATGCTTTCCATTATGTGTTGTATCAGGTTAATAGATGTCACAAGCAGCCAATTTCCTGTTAAAAAAACCTAATATAAACTTACTGACAAGTTTGAAGGATTACCTTATATTTAGCAGCATGAAAAACAGTGAGCATATTTCATTACTGAATAAATTCTATTGGAAGACCTTTCCCACAGCACAGTCTCAGCAAATTTATGATGACTGAAGTGCAGAATTAAAACACCCACATTAAAGTGAAAATTACCTCTTGAAATTATGTCATGGATATATTTTTTCCTGTGTGTATTTGAAAGCCTGGAGGTATAACATGTACAGTGAAGGGTTTTCTGTGTCAGCATCAGTCTAGGTCCTGACAGTTGGTAATGTTCTGCCTAGAACCTGAGATACTTATGAAATATGTCAAAGCACAGAGAATCATGATTCATAAAATATTTTGTTCTCAAACCATCTGTGTAGTCAGCCAAAGTCAGCCAAACAGATTCATAATTTTGCTTTCAAGAAAGTGTTTCTGGTTTTGTGTGCCATATGCATCAGACATTCATGAACAGAGTGTGGCCATTATTTAGGCATGATGTCTGTGACTAACATTTAATGAATAATTTGAATGAATAATTACATTTTTTTATTTCTATATGTTCCTATTATAATTTGGCAAACCTTCAAAAACATTCCACTCATAAGCAGTTATAATGCACAATGACACAAAACGAGTGAAAAAAAATATGATTCAACATAATCAGATCTAAATGAAATGCCGCAATCAACACTTTTCATTAATTTTCAAATTTGACTTCAACTATGACAGCTGTAAAGAAAAAAATCATCATCTGGCTAATCTTGAATTTGGGGGTGCATCTTTTTCCTGATTTGGAGTGACGTGAGGGGAGAAAAAACAGTTTGATCATACAGTTTATTTGACTTTTTATATTGTGTTTCGATTCAAAAACTTTTAATGATTGTATACTGACTAAACCGAATGTTTTATTTTCCATGATTTAAATCTATAGTGGAGTGCTGGAATTAAAACAAAAGACTGTCAGCAGGCTGCCAACAGAATAACACAGGGCACCAAACACAAAGCCCAGAGCATAAAACAGCCATATAATTATTTGTTGTTTAATAAACACTCAACATTTTGATATTGTGAAGTTGTTTTCTTTCATTTGTGCTAAAGTGGCAACACTGTTTCTCTAAGAGCCCTCCTACAGTTAGTCCTCAAATCAAAGAGGTAATCTCATGCACTATATCCGCATTTGAAGAGCTATGTATGTCTGTCAACAAGAACACTGGGGTTTTGTTTGTGGATTTGGGTTTGGCATTCGATAAGTTCTGAAGACTGTGTGTTACTTTACAATCTGCTTTTCAACATACTTTAAGCTCATCAATATTCCCCATTGTGCCACACAGGAACACAGACAGAAGTCCAGAGAGTTTACCAATGCCATTAATCAAGACCGGTAAACAGCTCTCCAGCTCTCTCTCTCTCTCTCTCTCTCTCTCTCTCTCTCTCTCTCTCTCTCTCTCTAGACTAGAAGTTCTTACCATAGTTTACATTAACGCCTGCAAAACACATTATAACATTATTACCAAAGCTGATGAGTGCAATTAATCTGCTGCATGTGCAGCTGCATTTTTAATCCGTTTCTTTCCTCATTAGCTGCAGTGACTAATTCTTAAGGTCACAGTAAAAGAGAAATCGACACAGAAAAGAGGGCGAACTAGAGAAGAACTTCTATGTGTGTAATTTAGAAAACTTTAAGCCAGTGATCTTCTACAATTTTAAGGCCATAAAAGCTTCTTGGTGGATAAAAATATAGAGCAGCAGAAATTATGTTAATGTACATTAAAGTGTAACTAAACACTTAACCAACTTTTTTTTGTTAATGATCTGTAAGAATGGATCTTTATTAATACCAGTCATTGATTTGAGTAACTTTTTTGGCATTTGTTTATAAAGTGTTCTTTTTCTACAATATATGGTGTAAAAACATCTTAGTGCTGCCTTCTTCATGTTGAACGGTGGCTACTGCTGTTGAATTTTCCTATTGGATGTTTGCGGTGGTACGTGACACAGCGGTTGTTGGTGACGTAGGCAAGTTCCATACAAAGAGATGCATCTCAGGTGCACGCCCCCCTCCACTGGGCTCTGCCCACTTTTTGAGCATTTTTCAAATATTGCCAGTGGGTGGAGTCAGGCTCTGACCAGGGGTTTAGTTACCCTTTAACATCAAACCTATAAAACTGAGTGTTACCTTGGCTCAAAAACATGCAAATAATACCAAGATTAAATGGTTAGTTCACACAAAAATAAAAATTATCTCATTAAAGTTCAATTGCCGCAAAATGTTTATTGTTGATACTTCAACAGAACATTTACACTTTAATAAATACATTTTAAAGGTTTTATCAGCGATTTCAGGCCCAACAAAAATGATCACATTCATCTAATCTTTCCTAACAAACCGCTAGCTGCCCGCCCCATAAGCAGGCTGGCAAAAAAAACAACGCATTCTCACCCCAAGGCGTCACCTTTTGACCATGCTTCAATATTCAACGCTTCAGGCGCCCTTTAGCGTCAGTTACATGTCGCGATCCTACGGCATCATCTAATTGACGCTAAAGGAAAGGCGTCAGAGATGAAAAAGGCGCTTTTCAGAGATGATAAGGCGACGTTATTTTAGCACACTTCACAACCAGTGGTATTTCAGAAGAAAGAAAAAAAACTTTGGTCTACCGACCTTTACCGTCATGTATTCTCAAAGATATTCAGTCAACTCAATTCATTGATATGCACAAGCCGCAAGGGAGGAAGAGAGAGAGCAAGACAGTTTGAAGACCGTGAGAGTGTGTGCGCGTGAACCGGGGCTTTCACTCTCTCAGTTAAACGGTGCCGAAGTCACTCATCGTCATTCCTACTTCACTCATCGGAATGTGATTGAGGAATGGCATGGATATTCAAGTGTTTTTGAATGGCATCTGTTTGTTTTTAGTCAAAATTACGCTAAAAGATACTTTCCTCAACTATATTTAAGTTCCCTAGGAAGAGCCAACCCACTTTGAAAATTCCCACTTTATTCCTGTTTATTCCCATAAATTCCTGTTAATTTCCTTAAATTCCCATTAATTCCCATGGAAAGTTTCCATCTTTGAAAATTCCCAGAATTTCGCAACCCTACTTGCATGTGAAATAGCTATGTATTACAAGTGAAACTCTCTCAAATACTTTTATTATTATACGTTTTTACTATTTCAGCTATTCAGAGATTTACGAATCGATGAGAATTTTAAAAATTTTCCCATCACACAAAATGTTGCTGTGATGAGCATTGAGCAAGCAAATGACAGTCTGTTAATTGTGAGACTGAAGATCTTATCATTGCAACGCAGTTTCACCAGTCTCTCTAATGCTTTCACCAATGCAAACACAGATGATGTACAAGTAAGAGCTTTGTTGTGCGGTGTAATGTGCGTCATTGATTTCATAAGGAGTTGTCCTGATAAACTCGCGCTGTGTGGAAGGATTGTTCTTTGATCGCTTTCTGTATGATTTGTTCGCAATTAAAATAGGATTATTTTCATCCTACTAAAAGAAACAATGTGAATTTGATATTATGGTTACACTTTATTTTGATAGTCACTTTAGACATTCTACTAATTATAAGTAACTTTTCAACTACATGTCAACTAACTTTTATTGGAGTATTAGTATATTATAGTAGACTGTCAGGTAGACTGTTTAGGTTATGGTTAGTGTTCAGGTGTCACGAACTGGCAGGACACAGACGGGTAAGTGTGAACAGGTTTATTGACACAGAAAGTTACTCAGGATGGTGATGCGGGTCTGGGACTTGGAACAGCAGGTTAATGTCTCTTATCTGTTTAGAAGTCTGGCTGGTGATGGCGGAGGAGCGAGGAGACGAGGAAGGCTGGATGCGGGAGATCGGAGCGGGCGTGGAGCGGGAGGAAACCGGATCAGGAACAAAGGTAAGTTGCTGGAAGCGATTCTCAGAGAGTCTGTCACGTTATGTTACAGAGACCAGACAAAGAGTGACTGAGGGAGGTGAGTCTTTATAGAGCAGATGATTGGGGAGATGATTGATGACCACAGGTGATGATGATTAATACTCAGGGAACCGAAACGAGTGGACGGAGTGCAGGTGTCTGGTGCGGACGCTGGTGTATCCGTGACATTAGGGTTAGGAGAATAAGTTTACTTATATAAGTTACTTATAGTCAGTTGAATGATTGTTGGGGGACCAACAAAATAAAGTGTTAGCAGATATTAAGCTGACAGTCTACTAATACTCTAATGACAGTTGGTTGACATGTAATTGAAACGTTACTTGTCTAAAGTGGACTATCGAAAATAAAGTGTTACCGATATTTTAAGTCACTGGCTTGACTTACTGATGCATAAACAAGTATTGAACAATTTTGAGAGAAAAGATTACCTGTCTGAACTTAAACAATTAGGATACATCATCAGAAATTGTTGCTTGGTAAAACCATTTATTTTCAGACATTCATTGAGGCCAGCTCTGTATTGGCCCAAGTTGAGGAAACAGTTGTCGGTGAAATGTTTGGACCATACAAAACTTTGGGAAGTTTTGTTGTTGCATTTACAGAGAAAATAAAATTGACCCATTGTTTCTTGGATGAAGGAGGTTCGGATGAAGGAACTCAAAAGGAACAACTAGAGGAAAAACTTCAAATAACGGTCGCAGTGTTTGTACTTCCTAGCTCATTTTCTCATGGGCGAGCAAGCAAAATTCTCTGGGCAGAGAAAGGAGAGTAACATTCCTCCGTATATGATGTAATATGGAGAATATTCAAGATCAGCCTGTCTGAGCTTTCATTTTTCAAAGGCAGAGAAATATAGCCAAAACTCGGTTTACACACATTTCTAGCCACTGGGGGACCATATATAGGGTAAGGGAACTCTAGAAAGTTAAAATTTCATGTCATGGGGCCTTTAACATTCTGCTCTGACTTGTCTCCACCTCCTCTATTTCTCCTCTCATCTCTTGTTTTTTTGTTTGCCATTCAGGACAGATGCTTCATTGCATTATATACTGTGTTAATGCAACCACTGCACAAATTCTGAAAGAGTGATGGGAAGAGGTCACCTCTACACACCAGTGGCCAGGCTATATAAGTGGCCAGGGTGACACTGGCCCACTCAGAGTGAATGAGAGCACTAAATTATTTTTTGTGGGAGAAAAAAAGACAATATTAATCACTCAAATTCATGATTTTAGTGGATATAGAGAGCCTAAGTCCCGCCCCTCAGCTTCCTGGTTAATGGGACCTTATTTCGGAAAAATTATGAATGGGAGTCAGATGCAGCAGGTGGTGAGCTTATCTTTTTATTCCGTCTGAACTGTGTCCTGGATTACACATCTGATGTTTGTCAATTTAAAAGATAATTATGAAAGTCAGAAAAGTCAAGGCATTCGTCATAAGACAGAAGAGTAACTTTTAGTTTTATGTGAAATTTGGCTCAATGAACTACATCTCCCGGAAGGCGAAACAATAGAAGCGAGATCAGCTGCTGTGTGTGTGTGTCAGTTTGGAACAACACACTCATGACGGTAACGTTCCGATTATAACGGAAGACTATAGAAACAATGACATCAGCCTCAGTAAAGTTAGCTTCATTCATTGAGAGAAAATGTGCGCCTTTGGGATTTGTAGTCATTTGTAATTACATATTTTCACAGTCTTATATCTCAACCGTTTTACATCAAACTGCAACTTTCTTGACTTTAAAATGTATCTTTTAAATTGACAAACATCATATGTGTAATTCAGTGATAAATTTAAATGAAATCAAAATATTTGTTATCTCTCACCATTGACTACCATACAATATTTTTCCGAAATAAGGTCCCATGGTGGTACGACCAGAAGGGAGGGACTTTGGCTCTCTATTACTCCCGAAACTGCAATGTGTAGTTGTGTATGTGGCCTGCTGGTCAAGAGTAAAACGCAAAAGTTCAAATAAGAATCTAAATTTATTATTTATTGGCTATATATTTGTGCAAAGAGCGCCCCAAATAATCAGGAAAAAGCTGCTGTTGTCTTAGTTCATCACGTGTATGCAATCTGACTGCACAATGAATCTCATTTACATAATGTCTACATTTTGTTTGTTATAATGAGAGTATTTGTGAGCATGCAGAACTCTGCACTGAACAAAAACTGGCATTTGAACGGTGGGTGTATTCTAGGGCCTTGTTTATACTTTTTGCATCGGGAGCCTCCGCTGAGTGCATGTGCTTCTAACAAGAAGCAGTGATGAGAAGAAATAAGGTACACATGACTAATTGTTGCATCCCAATTCACCTACTTATACTAAGCCCTATAAGTATGTACTTTTTTTGTGAAGAAAGTTCGTACCAAAAGAGTAGACAAGCTTTGGGAAGTCGGCTACTACCAAGTCATAAAATTGTGTCTTTAACAGACACTCTGTCACATAGTTACGCACACCCTGTCATTGTAAACTGGCCTGTCAATCATTTTGTCATTGTTATCATCCTCCATATTTCATTTCATTGCATTTCCTTCTGTACTGGAGAGAAAAGAAGTAGCTGCCAGACATGGGTCTTTCATGCAGAGAACTCTCCTCATGTTAGCCTATGAAAATCTACCAAAAATAGAGGGGGCTTTTGGCATTCTCTTTCAACATACTATGCTTTGGGACACACTTATTCTAATTTGACATACTATTTAGGATGGATATATGCACATTGAGACGCAGGGGATGTTTGTTTTCAAAATGCTTCACCAAACCCATGCTACAAAAGATCCAAAGAATTATGTAAAAAAAAACTATAAACCTTGAGATTATTACTTGTGACGAACAAAATATATGGATGAGAACATGTTTAAAACTAAATCAAATAAAGAATCTCTTAAATGTTTTCTAATTTCATTTAACATTTTCATTAATTTCATGAACATTTATATTAAATATGGACATTTATTTTTTATTAAAAAAGGCTTTATTATGCAGAGAACTGCAAACATACCTGCTCAGCCATAATCGCCTCTAAATCGTTAATGTATAACTTATTTGATTTATATATACTGTATAAATTCACCTACTTATAGAACCTTGTATACTAGTGTAAAATGACTGGAGTGTTATGTAACTGGTATAAATGATCTCTGAATCAAAATAAGTGTGAGTAAAAGATGAGTTTGTGCTAAATTTGTACATGCTTCCAGCAGAATTTGCTCAATTTAGCACACGGTTGGCTAACATGTGTGCACATTTTATAAACTTGGACTTCTTCAACTGTTTTAAGTACTTCGTTTTTTCTGGTATGAAAAAAAAAATGTTTTAGACCAAAAATATTTTGCCATTACTTCCATGGCAAGGAATGTTTTCCTCTTACACTCCACATAAACACAAATCCACATGCACACACCCTTAACTTCCTGTCTATAAGACTCTTCCTTTGCCACACAGCGAGAAACAGCAGAAGAAGAATGATGAGTAAGCAGCTCTCCAACTGGATGCTGCTGGGTAACTCCCCATCATTCCTTTATAATGACTCTGGCCGCTGACCAGACAGGAGGAGGGTTACACACACATACACACAAATAATTCCAAAATCAGCATTCACAACCACCAGGACTCTTCCTATGACCACCTACATCTCAGCACGCTGTCCCACCCAATCCACTCCAAATGCTCTCTGAGCTTAAGGCATACTGTTTACAACAAATCAATGTTAAATGCCAGGAACCTTCGGCAGCAATGCATTCTGTGATGTTACTCTAATCTAATCACATGTCCAGAGTGAGCCATAAAGCAGATATTTCATAAGCCTTGTTGGTGTTGAAGGGGTACAAAAAGCCATCGAAATATGACTCAGCTCTCTCAAAGAGCAGACTGATAGAGTCCTAGCAACTTTAAGAGACACATAAACACCACTAGTGCTCCAAGCTATGCTTGAGGTCTAAGTGAGCTTTTGTTTGCTTGTGCTTTCTTGATTTGTGCTTATTATGTGAATGTAAGGGAAAAAAGCACAGAACTACACTAGCATAGAGGTAGTAGAAATGCTATAGAGGCAATTTACCCATGCACTTACAATTGTGCACCCAGTTTATTTGACAATGTTAAGGTGCACTCTCTCCAAATATTTAATTTCTTCATTCAGACTCAGAAATAGTGATGCTTCTCTCTCTCTCTCTCTCTCTCTCTCTCTCTCTTTCTCTCTGAAAGTGGGATCTGGGGGTCTGTGAAGAACTGGAAAAAAATAGAGAGAGAGAGAGAGATGTATATAAAAAGAGCATGTATATCAAGCATTTATATATATCAAGAAGATAATTTGTCTTTCTTGGGAGTATGGCAGTGTTTTCTGTAAATCTGCTTTCAAACTAAATTTAGTGTGACAAGCATAATCATAAGAAGGAGCATAATTGATCATGTTAATTAACTTGCTATATAATACTTGACACACACTCTCATTCACTATCATGGACTTTTAGGCTTAAAAGTCTTTGGGCTCTATCTTGCACCCGGCGCAAATGACTTTATACACTGACGCATTTATCATTCCTATTTTGCACTCGCGCAAAGCGGGCTTTTTTCCTCCACAGACGCACGTCGGTAAACTAACAAATGAACTTGCGCTTCCTGGGCGGGTTGGCGCAAAAAGGAGGCGTGTGTCGGCGCAAACAATCCCTGGTGCTATTTTGCAGTTCCAGAAAACAATTGCGCCAATGACCAGAAAAAAACCTGGTCTAAAGTCAGTGGCGCGTTGCGCGTATATTCAGATGCTATTTTAAGCGTGCATGCTTGGCCATAATACAGAGTGTGAACAACGCGCATATACTGTAGATGATTCTCTCAGCAACACAGATGCATTTTACTTTTTGCAAATGATACATTATTATACGGAAAAAATATATAAACATGAGGGAAATCATTGTTGTGTCCATGATGATGGGAAAAACAGGCATAAAGCTTACACATTTACCCAAATTATTATATGCATGTTTAACCCGAAGCTAATTTGGGTGTGTTTGTCCCATCCACAGTGTCCCTTCTCTTTCTTTTACGGCCCTGACGAGAACATCGATCTCCTCGGCTGTGAACCGATGCATTTGCATTTACCAGGTTTCAGTTTTTTGCGTTTTTAAGCCCCAAAAATGCCGTCGCCGTGTAAACGAAAGGCACATGCGATAAAATACTTTACATTTTCACCTGCAAGCGTTCTCGTGTAAACAGGGCCTCAGTTTGTTTTTACAAGTTTCCTTTGTTCAGTTTTCCCACCACTCTTTAGTTGCCATGGTAACATACATGATTAGTTTTCAGTTCAGCTGTGTACCATTAATTACTCGCGTTTGCCTTGCTGTTTTAGTTGCTGTGTTTGTATCAGTCATGGTCTGGTCACGTTTCTGCATTGCTGTTGGCTTATTTTGTGCATCTTGTTTGTCTTTTGATTTGAAATGTTTGTTAATGTTGTATGTTACATGTGTTATGTGTTGATGCGGCAGCAGTTCCCTAATCTAAAACAAATTTCTCCTAATGTTGGGTACACAGCAAAGGATTTTTTACATCTTATAAGATTTTCAAAATGTGATAGACAACACACGAGGAGAACAAAATCCTATTTAACCATTTTGCTTCTATAGTGTGTGGTGTGCCATGATGTGACAAAGGATTTTAAACTTTATATTATATATAAATATAAATATTTTATACATAAATAATATTTTATACACATATACATGCATGTGTGTGTATTTATATATACAAAATAATTATACACAGTGCACCCACATATATTATATAAACACAAACTTTTATTTTGGATGCGATTAATCACGATTAATCGTTTGACAGCCATATATATTCTGAATTATAAACATATATATATATATATATATATATATATATATATATATATAGGCTATTATAATTATAAAAAAATAAGAACTCAGTAACATTTTTACACTATATATCTTGAATTTTGGGAGCATTTTAATTAATTTTATTGGCCTTTTTTTCTCCAAGCCCCCGTTAATTTTCTGACCCTGCTGAGTTTGCAGTGTGATGGAGGGGTGCGGGGCTCTCAAATTGAAGCAGAGGCCCGTTTCAAGCGAAAAGGGTGAAACTTGAAAGGCTGCTGCTACTGACATTTTAAAACATGCTTAAGATGGATTGCGGGTGGCATATAAAAGTGACATAATAGTGAATTCACCCTTCAAACTCTGAAGCTCTTTCCTTGTTAATTTAGAAATGACAGAATCTGAAATTGGAGAACAAGATGTGTTTTTAGCTGAAAGAGTTTTGCATGGTGAGAGTTTGATTCTCATTGCTCAAACTCTCACCTTTTTTTATAGAAAAGTTTTAATAAAAGCATTGACTGAGCAGTCGATAAACCCTTAAAAGTGAGAAAAATTAGGAATGCAGACTTTGCAGAGTGAGATGCTTCTCTGGAGATTTTCTAGAGACAAACACGCCCTTGATTGTACAGAGAGAGAGGAGAGAGACCCAGAGAGAGAGAGAGAGAGAGAGAGAGAGAGAGAGAGAGAGAGAGAGATGCCTTGCTGATGGTAGTGCTACTGAAGGATAAGCTCTGGGTAATTGTGGTGTCATGATGAAGGATGGGCATAGCCTAAGTTGACATGCAGTGCTCATTCATTCATTCACTCTTCCTCTCAGAGATATAGCTTTATTCGGCACGTATTTAAAACCTCCTCGATTCTCTTCATAAAAAATAAAATAGTCATATCCCCCAGCTTCTGTCTGACTTCCCATATTTCCGATTCACGAGCGCAGCCGTTTACTTTCTATCTGTGCTGACAAGGTTCATGACCCGTAGCACTTGCTGTAACATCACAGGAGTTTCTTTAAATTTCTTATTATTTCTTCAGTTGACATAAGATATTGATTTTCGAAGTGGGGTGTCCTTCTGAGGTAAATTAGCTTGCCGCGATCATGAGCAACCCTGCAGACTGTTATTATTTCACTTCCCACAGAAGTCGATACCATTTTCATTTAAGGAGCTGGACAGCAGAAACAGCAGACAGAGATGCTATATTATATGGAGTTGGTATAAAGGTCATTCAATTTATTTTATACAGATTTCTTTTTATCACTTTCATTCGCCCTTCATGCTGGTAGGGTAGGCTGACTATTCAGAGCTCCCAAAGTCAGTGTTGCTTTGTTTGACTTTCTCTTTTGTCTTTTATCTCTTTCTCTCTTTCACTCTTTTACTACATATCACTAAGCCAAGACAACGTTCTCATTCAACCAATTAATCATAAATGAAGAGTAATGTAAGTGTCAGTGTTATGACAGTACTTGACAGTAAGCACCTACCAGCCAATTATAGACTAATGTAAGCAGTGCAATGTTCTGATGAATTCATTGATTTATGATGAATAGTGACAGTATGAACATTAAATATAAAGAACTGGAAATTAAATTGTAATTTTGTTCCATGCATTGGTAACACTTTAAGTTTGTTGAAAGGCTAATGTCACTAAAGAGAAAACATTAGCATTTTGACAAGATAGAAATGTCTGTGTCATTATAGTAGTGCACTTCTTTCAGGCTCTAAGCTATTCATCATTAAAAGTAGTTAAAAATGAATAACACTGAAGCTATTTAAGGAGACAGTATAGGTGTTTCATTTATATGAAGTATGCAATTACTGTATATAAAATAATTATGAAGGCATGATAAAAGTTGAGTTTTAATGTGACTTTCACATAAATAAAAAAATAACAAACTCCTGGGGGGGTGATTGCGATTTCACTTTTTTCATTTTAAATAGTGTGTAATGTTGCTGTTGGTGCATGAACAGTATCTGCAAAGTTTCAGCGCTGAAAGTTTAGTGTAAGCAGAGATATCGTCTTTTAAAAATCAGGAAGTATATTGAACGACTCGATTGGGACTACAGCTGGGTTTTAGACGTCACTAGCCCATATATTTGCATCAACCTTTCCTCCGGAATATGCAAAAAAGGGCATGATCATATTTCTGCAGCTCGTCGAGTGTGTTGTTCACACAGCTGTCAGGTCTTCTGTGTTCGAGCTTCCCAAGGACGCTGTACTTCGTCAACAATGGATACAATTTATGTTTGATTATGTTCCTGAAAATGACGCTCGTAATTTAGCTCTCTGTGCTGCGCATTTTACGGACAGCTTCCAGAATCTCCACGAATTCAATGCCGGATTCAGACAAGAAAGTGTTCCTAAAATATGAAGCAGTTCCAACTTTAAAACCAGAGGCAGCAGTTGCTGGGCCACAACCTGTGAGTAGGCTAAGACTTAATCATTTTAAATGTATTTGCATGTATAATTCCAGTAGCCTTGTGTTTATTTTTTTTTCTTCAAATGCCAGCGCTGGCTTTATAGCCACTAGGCTACTAGTTATGCTATTTTGAGTCTATGACAACACGCTAGAAACATTATGGACCAGAATTTTGTATAAGTACTAATGTTGTAAACGTATTTTTCATGTATATATCCTTTATGACGTTATTTTTGATTTGATCAAAACGTAATGCCAACGCTATTTGAGTATAACATTAGTAGCCAGTCAGTTGCTATTGTTGCCAGTCAGATTCTATTGTGTAAAACAAACGTGTATAAACTTAAAAAATGTGGCAAATTATCATTCAGAAACGTTTAGTAAGAGGCGTGGTGAGGTTCTGCTTTACTCTCTTTAACGCTGCTTTCTCGGTCTGATTCTGCCTCAAACATTGGACCTTTGGCATGCACGTTTCGCCCATAAAGGTAATGGGCGTTAACCTTCGGACAACGTGAGCGACAGTTTAGCCAATCACAACACACCGCACCAAAATAACCAATCTGAGCCCACTACCTGTTTTTGAGGGAGTGGATTCATTGAATCAGGAAGTCAACCAGTTGTTCGGGGGACAGAGAGCGCGGCTTACAATAAAGGTGAAGTTTATGAAAAATAAGACTTTTTAAAAAAGAAAAACCACGAATACATGTTATATTGCACCCCATAAACACCATCATGCAAAGAAAAAAAGCAGTCAACCCCCCTTTAATTAGAACATTTATCTGACACAAAATATATAAAACACAGGGCAGTATCACAGGTCTCAGAACTGAATCTGAGACATTTTGAAGATATTTGCACCCTTGAAATGAGAGGTGCAACAAAAGATTGTTGGAGTTTACGGCTTCTTTATATTTCCATCAGGATATACTCAGGATTACATACAAATTAAGGTTCATCAAGCGGACTCAAGCGGCACAACACAGTGCGTCAAAAAATAGCCCATTATCTTCCCTGCTGCCGTAGCAGTTTCAATAATGTAAAACTAACATGTTTGAAATTTTAATAGCCTACATTTTGCCCATGATGTCTGTTGTTTTATCTTTAGATATTAGGCGTGTCTGTAATCTTCTTAATTGACTTGTGCTGGCTAGTCATGATTTGTGATAATAAAGCCTACACTGGACACAACACAATGATTCACTGATATTAAAATAATGCCTGTTCTTCTTCTGAAGTAGCAGCTACACACAATTACACAGAAGAAAAAAAACTAATGCATATTCGCTTTGTCAGTGTAGTCTTGGTAGCCAGAAGGACACTATGTAAGAAATGACAAAACAGATGATTTTGTCTTTTAAAGCACAATCACGGTGACAAATAACTAGCTATAGGACAAACATTTTATGTAGAATATCAAATATATCAGCCCAAATGACCATAATGGAAGATGTAGGCTACAGTAAAAGCACATTGTTTATATATATATATGGCTGCACACCATCTGTCTTGCCAGACTTGGTACAATTGGATTCTTCTGCAGAGGTCAGGTACGGATGCCCTATACCCATAGGTGGATCTCGAACACGAGATGATGGAAGAGTACTTGGAGTACATGGATTCTGACCCACTTAAAGACCTCTGATTGGTCATTGCATTCAAGCAATAAACAGACATGATTTGCTTCATTGCTCAACACTGCAAAAACACATTTTAAGTAGAAACCCTTTGACAGCCTTCAGTGCTCAAATACGCACTGGAGCATTAGTCAAATCAGTTTAGCCAATATTATTACAGTATCAACAGAGGGTGATTTTATTTTATTTTTTTCACCAACTAGCACCCCTGAGAAACCTGGCCGGCCTCTTGCAAATGTTATGCCTTAGGTAACTGCCTATTTTGCCTATGCCAAAGCCTGGCCCTGTCCATTAATGCATTTCTATGACTCTATGAGCAGAGGTTGGGCTTGGTTATGTTGAAAAACTTTTGGCGCCATGGGGCTTCGATTTGTTGCTTACTTGTGTAGGTACTGTAATAAGGCACATGAGAAGAAACATGGAGAGAGAACAGATTAGAGACATTTTAAAGCTGTTTATAGAATGACCTACAGGAATGATTCAGGAGATGCCAGCAAACAAGACATCCCTGTGAGGGATGGTGGCGCAGGATCATAAATCCTTAACCCAATCTGCATCATTCTCTATGAGGCGCAGCTCATTGTATTGGTAGCCAATGAGCTTGGTGCTCGAAATTCAAATTATTCCTGCCTATTATTTGCTGTAGTACTGTAGTTTGTGGCATGCTTTCAGAAACCCTCTATCATCCTCAGCTCCACATGTGTAGAGAGGTGCTACTCCATCCTCTGCTAGGGGGTTATTCATGTACTGTAAGCGTGTACAGCTCAGCAGCAGCATGTCTTGCTTGCTCATAGCAGCATCCCGTGTGTATTGGCACTGGCAAGATCTGTACTTTCTCTGCAGCAGCAGAAAATATAATCAACAGCAGCAGCAATAAAAGCAGCAGCGGCATAGCAGATCTATTCCAAAGACCAAATACATTAACAATGTCGTGCTCATTACCATGCCAAACTCTCAGAGAGTTGTCATGACAGCAACGTCCATTATTCACAGACCTCACTAAGTGGTACCAGGGGTTGGCTAAAGTGGTATCATTACCTGCTTTTATTCTGTAGCTGTCAGGCCATTTCACTGTGAAGACTTTACTGGTCAAGTGTAACAAGCTCTTTGGGATCTCTTTTCTATACATTATTACTATATTTTAAGTTAAGCAATACATCCAAAGAATCCAGGAGAATTCAAAAGGACATAATGCAATGTATGTATTTTTTTCCAATTGCTTACACATGTTTTCAAAAATTTCCAAAACTGCACACACAAAATGCCAGAATGCACATGTCCGAATGAAGCATTTGCATCAAATGGCAAAACTTCTTTCATAATGGTAAATGTTTGGATATACCATACCAACCACTACGAAAAATGGATAACCAAGACATTCATCAAGTCGATGGGCAGGTAACCAATAGTCACATGCGTAACCCAAACGACTACATCCTGCTACAGCGTGTTGCTCTAAATAAAGCTCTTTGGTCTTTCATATTTCAATATTCTACAGTGTAGGAAATCTGCTGAGAGGGGTAACAAGTACACTGTTTTGTACACAGAGTTTTTCTCAATTGTTTACACACAAATACTGGTACTTGAGACTCAATGACCACAACATTTAACTGTCACGGTTGGTACAAATGGTGCAAGGTTACTCCTTTTGCTCTCTGTCCATTGTTGGCATCTTTGTTCAAAACAGGTAATCTGACCTTTGACCTATTAATATGCCTATACAGTAAAGCAATGATTGGTAAGTGATCAGTTAAGCAATTAGTGTTGTGAGGAGTGTGTATGTGTGTGACCTGGTCAATAAGTGCATTTTGATTGGTTGTGATTGGAAAAGAAAAGCAAGTCTTTTTTTTGAGAAATTGAGGGAATGCGCGTGACGTCACCTCCGGCCGGAGTGCTGCAGTTTCTCACAGTGAGTGGCAAAAAGACTGCGCGGCTGTATATGTTTTCTGCGTGAATGCCGCGAAAACAAACACAACACATATAAAGTGGGAAAGAGCTTCGCGATTGACTGTACAACTAAATTTGACAACAAATCGGAGGTATATTTTTACAGACTGCGATAGAAAGAGGAGCAAATGGATCACTGCAATTCACAGAAACAACTGGACTCCAGTCAGCCAAAGGTGGATTTGCAGTTTTCATTTTGTGTCAATATGCTGAATTTAGCTGTAAAACCATACCCATATATTTTGTGTTGTTATATATATATATATTAACAACTCATCAATTAAACATGTATCATTCCATATTCTGCATTATTGGATGTTTTGTTTAATAAACACTGACTAAAAAAACTATAAAGTTTTAGGGCTGGACGATATGATGATATATAGGCTATATATAACACTGATATAAGTAATCACCCAGATTTAAACCTATATTGTATTTATATAAAACATTCACAGGCAAATTTGCTTTATGTTTAGGTCTATATGGCTTTTATTTTCCCCGGTGTTGAAATCAGGCAAACATAAATGTCAGGCAACACGATTCCTGGCTGCATGTCAATATCCATGGATCACTGGATCTTTAGTGAGTTGTAAGGAACACTATATTGAGTCCAACATTTAATTTAAATTGATAAAATAGTTCGTTTTAGTCGCATTTTCGCAGTTTCCCCTTAAATCCAGTCACGCAGCAGATCTTTTGCCACTCGGTCAGGCTGAGAGGGGGTTGTTCCGGCGGGAGAGTCACGTGAATGCATTCCCTCTATAGCTTATGGTTTGGGAGATTTGGTGTGTAGTTTCTGGATTGTTGCTGGAGCATTGTTATGTGGTTGCTAATGTGTGCTGAGTGCCTGTTATTGCATTGCTATGCAGGTGTTAAGTGTTTGCTTACTCCAAAAGAGCCCACTGTCAAGTCTGTATGATATTCTGGTCTCTAGGTTTGGCTCAGGTTCCTCCTTCTATGTATTTTTTTTTTTTTTTAGCCAAAGTTAAATAGCACACCTCTCCTACTAGCCACACTTTTGAGGTCCATATCACAAAAGTTGCAAGTTATGAACCCCCAGTATTGGTGATCCTTCCCTTAGCCAATCATCATCCCCATTATGTTCTTGGAAGAGAATTCAATGATTGCAGACTAGCCTTACTGGTCATATATTCTGAGCGAAGATCAAGTGTCATTCAGCCGAGATATGTGCAGAAATTGTACAGATGAGATTGTTAAGAGCCACAGAGGACAGATACATGCAAATTAAGGACATAGATGTGCTGTCTTAAATGCTTTCATTTTCACTCAGATATACAAATCTTGCTTTCATTACCACTCTCCACATACACTCATCTGGCAAAAGTGCTGTGTTTAGTGTGTATGTGTGTGCGTCTATTTACAGAGCAGCCAAGCAGACTTGTGGAGCTGAGTGAGGAGACCTTAGGCAAGAGGGTAGGGTCAGAAACCAGACTCAAGCACACACTGACCCACTTACACACCCACAAAACATAGGCCTATTTTATCTCCAAGTCCCACTGACTCCTAGAAAAGGCCCAAAATAAATTTAGTATGTTATAGGGTGTAATGACCCGTTTTGTTTTTTTTTCCATTACATGTACCAAATTTTACAAATTGCAAACATGTCCAAACGTTACTATGTGCAGGAATATTTGCCTCCTAAAAAGCCTAATGTTCGCAAATTAATCTTTGATAAGATTTTTTATAAGATTTGAATAAGATTTTGTTAGTGCTACTATCAAAAATAAATCTTTCATATTAATTGCTTCTCTAATTGCACATTAGATGATAGATAGATTTTGTTGTCAGTATTAGTAACTTGCTATTTTGTGACATTGAGTGGTAACATCAAATGTTACCGCCATTGTGTATTGTCTACCTAGTATTGAGGTCTTTGCATTCACATGATGCTTAACATCTAACATAATGTAATATAAATTACTTGATTACATGATCTAAGAAAAGCACATACTATAAATTACTACTAAATTTCAATATTATTGTTTCAGCGAAATGTAATGCAAAAGCAAAGGAAATCGATATTAATCAACCTTTTACTAGCCAAGTTAAAATTACTTATTTCTGTAAAATTTACTTAATTCCATATTCCAAGTAAATTTAACTTAAAGATTTCTAATTGAAGCTACTGAAAAAATATGTTTAGGTTTTTACTTGGCAAATCTTTGTAAATTTACTAGCATTTTCTGACTGAAAAAAGTTAACTAGCTTTTACTTTTCAAGTAAATCCTACTCCATTTTTTCAGTGTAGATAGATAGACAGATAGATAGATAGATAGACAGACAGACAGACAGACAGACAGACAGACAGACAGACAGACAGACAGACAGACAGACAGACAGACAGACAGACAGACAGACAGACAGACAGACAGACAGACAGACAGACAGACAGACAGACAGACAGACAGACAGACAGACAGACAGACAGACAGACAGATAGATAGATAGATAGATAGATAGATAGATAGATAGATAGATAGATAGATAGATAGATAGATAGATAGAAAATATGTGCTAAGATTTGAAAATAACTCTGAAAAATGATAGCCCCAATCAATATTTTCAGTTGAATAAAGTGGTCTTTAAAAGAAAGAAGTTGAAGAGCACTGGAATATGTCACAATTTGAAATGGAAAGCATGCAGTTCAGTGCTGGTCCTGCACGTACTATAAAAGGGTTGAACGATGAAATTTGCAGTGCAACATATTATGAGAAAATGGACCATTTCCCCCTCATACTTCCACTGCAGGCTATATCATGTTCTATATTATTCAGGGAATATTATGCAAGGAAATGGATCTCCTCACCTGTTATTTGCATAAATCAGCATTATGTTCTTGAGGCCCATTATTCATAGCTGTAGCGCCCTTACAGGCAGCAATGGCAGTGCTGGAATGAACTCCCACACAAAGAGAGTGTGGGTGAGGGCGTGTGGTATCAGGAAAGGGGCAGTTGATTAATTCCCAAGAGTGGTGGTTTGTTCCGGGGGGATTTGTGCTCGTGAAGAGGGTGGAAGATGCTCCTTCATTGGGGTGAGGAACAGCCTGGCCCGTCTGCTATTATTGAGGGCTTCTCGAGAGCTCTTGACAGAATGAGAGAAAAAAATAGAGGCGATGTTCTGACAGCAGGATTACCATTTCACTGGCTACACAAGTCATGGCATTGAAAGCAACATGCCAGCAGGCATGAAACACAACCATGCTTTAGCGAGGATTAGGAGAAGATTAAAATTGAAAAAAAAAATGTCAACACTGCAAATCCTCAAACTCTTAATACGTCTAATGATGCGGCTTCTATATTATAATATTAGTTGAAATTCGTTCTGCTCTATTTTTCTCAAAACTGCATAAAAATTTGTGCTTTTCAGTCTTTCCACAGACATCAGACCCCACGAGACTCATTATGCACTGCAGCATAGCTCATAACCATCTATCCAAAAATGTCTATTTTGATTTTGTTGACACCATTTTCTGACATTGCGCAATGTAGAGATGTGCAAAAGTACATATTTTTTTATGTATCGACTTGTCTGGGTGATTGTCTGAATGACTAAAACAGTGTTCTAGTAAGGCTACTTTTATGTTCACCTGACCCCAATCAGGGTTTAGGTGTAGTGCCTGAGTTCCTTTGCTAAGACAAGTTCTTGCTTTTAAAAGGGTAAAAAGTGCAATGTACAGAACATAAGAGTCTAGCTAACTAAAAATCTAACTATTTTTACCTGCACATGTGTGGCAGTAATGGTGGTGCTTTTATGGAGTTTCCTTTAGAGGTTTGGATATTTTTAACTCACTATACCCTCTTTGTATGTTAGTACATTCCCAAGAAAATACTCATTGTTTAAAATCTGGAATTCCAAGTTCTTTGAAAATTTGAATTATGAATCCAGTAAACAATCTAAGTGTTTTAGTGATGGATTACTTAGGGCTTTGATGTCCTCAACAACCTGAGAACTAACTTTAAGTCCCTTCAAATAAAGCCAAAGTGCCTGTTTGGTTGAACTAAAGCTGTGGACGATAGTGTAAACACACATGAAAGAGTCCCAGCTATCTCTGGACCACCCATGAGCATGCCATATTTATCTAACATGGTAACCCATGGGATTTAGGCCTCTCTAATCCACTTAAAGAGTTACACTGTTTGATAAAGTTTGACAGAATAGTCCCTTTCATCTCTTTTTCTTCCTCTGTGTCATGATTTCCTCATCTGTTTTACGGCAGGTGTGAATCAGTCTATGTTCATCTATACATTGTAGCATATTCAATGATTTATTCATGTAGTCCCTGTGAATCCTGAGGTTTGTTGTTTGGTAGATTTGCTCAAAATCTATAACACTACAAATTAAAAATGGAATATGAGTAGTTAAAGAATTAAACTTGATTGTAAAATGGACTGGAGGCCAGTGATCAGCTTATGTTCATTGATATGAATAGAAACTATATTTGACACTAGCACTATTTGTAATGTAGCCTATATTACATGATCTAAAAGTCTGTTGTATAAATAATGTACATACATTTTTTATCCAAAATTATGTGAGTTTTATGGAATGAGCTCGGGCGACAAAGATGAAATGCAAACAGGAAGTTTATTGACTGTGAATGGGAAGCAGGTGAGTGGGAAGTGCAATGCCTGATTGGAAAGTGGTGTGCTGGTTGTGAAATGAATGTGACTTCGTACAGGGATGGTGCTGGATCCAATAGAGACGTGGAGAAATGAGTTATTCATACTGTAACATTTGTTGTGTCAAGATGCTATTTGTTTGAAATAACAAACATGTTCACCCGAAGGAACACTTACTTGACGAAGTGCTAATCCAGTCATAGCTTCTTGGTACATAATAGTTACCACAAATGCAACGAGCATTGAAAAGCGAGGTGCTGGAGAGCACAATTCGATTAGAATGCAAAATACATTTTCACCGCTAGATGGCAGCAATTCCTACACATAGTCCCTTTAAAGGGTAACTAAACCCCTGGTCAGAGCCTGTCTCTACCCACTGGCAATATTTTAAAAATGCTGAAAAAGTGGGCAGACCCCAGCGGAGATAGAGAGGACGAAATAGATGCTAAAACACTCGTTTTCAATACTCGCAATTCCTACTCATAACTCGCGACAGTTGCTTTGACGAAACAAGCTGGTTTTTAAACTGCCGCTCATACCAAGAGCGTGGTGAGCTGAAATCTGCGTACGTCATGAAGTGCAGAACATCCAATAAGAAAATTCAACTGCAGTAGCCACCGTTCAACCTGAAGAGGGCAGCACTAAGACGTTTTTACACCATATATTGTAGAAATAAAACACTTTATACACAAATGTCAAAAAAGTTACTCGAATCAATGACTGGTATTAATAAAGATCCATTCTTACAGATCATTAACTAAAAAAAATGGTTTAGGGTTTAGTTACTCTTTAAGGACTTTAGTAGGGAATGATGATTGTGATGATGAGGTGCAGGTATGTGTGATCAGGAACGACGTTCAGGTTGGAACAGAGGAGAGTGATGAGAAATGTAGCACAGGAACCTGGCACACCTCTAACAGAATGTAAAGCTTATCTGTTGTACAAAATTGTCTCTTGAGTTACAGTTCAGAATATATTTTTAAAATAATAGTGAACAATTGCAAAATAACTGGTTTCACGATTCAATTTCAGATGCATCACAAAAATAAGTAATCACAATCGTAATCATAAGTATTCATAACTAAACCGAAGACCGAACTAATATTCACACCTCTAATTATCTTCATTTTGGGATTTCTCAAAAATGATTGATTTAATATGTGCTTTCCATTACAAGCGAGATGTTAAATCTTCATGCTGATTTGTACTCGGCTTTCGCCAAGATAAGCACAAACTAAGACGTAGCTTTACAGTAAACTATTGCTCTCCATCTATTTACGCTTCTTTCCATGGTGATGTGAATCTCCTTCTGTCCTGTGTTTATGGCTGCAGTGTACTTGGCGCGTACAGCACACACACCGGCTGCAACTACGGTGTGGTCTCCCCAGTGGACCAGCATGACAACCGTCTGGATTGAGCCGAGTGGGGGACATCTCTAGGGTCTTCAAGTGGGCACCTTCCATCCTTCAGTGTTTCATCGACTAGCCCATGACACCTCAGGAGGGCTCGAACAGTGACTCTGGTGTCCCAAAGTCAGCCTCCTCCATCCCCCACTCAACTCAGTCCAGCTTACTGACCTTTATAACCCTCCTGCTGCTGTGGTTGCTCCTTCCTCATAGTTCACATGTGACCTAACCACAATCTCACAATCTCTCCTGCAACCCAACCATACGCGCCAACCTGTTTGACAAAGGCTGTCGAGCCCCAGTGTCTTTGTTAAAGTAGGTTCAGTGACAGCGGTTCCATATGGCATCCTATCTACGGCAAAACACAATATCTGCCCAAACACCAACCCTCATTCACGCTATATATACAGGAACGTAATAACTGTAATTACTGTACAAAATATACAAATAAAATGACAGAATCTTTTTCAAGAGTTTTACAAGAATTCTATCGAAACCGTAGCATGGCGGCCTGTACACAGTCGATCATAATTTATATATATATATATATATATATATATATATATATATATATATATATATATATATATATATATATATATATATATATATATAAATTGGCCCTTCAGCCATGACTTATTCACAATCCAACCAGATGGACCTGGATAAATATTGTGAATGTTCTGATCCAATCTGACGTCTGACCTGTAATGTTGTCTGAATCATAATCATACACTGTTAGTTCAGTGGCCTGGTTTCTCCCATGGATTTTTTTCTCCGTTCCGTCACCTGATGGTGTTTTGGTTCCTTGTCCCTGTTTCCTGGGCTTTTGGCTTGCTTAGTTGGGTACATTTAAATATTCAACAATAATATATAATATAATAATATTATCTGCCTTCAGGTGGACAATGATGCAATTTTCTAGAAACAAACTTGCTGTATTAATTTATATTCATGTTATCACTTTGAAGCTGCTTTGATAAAATCTGTATTGTATATTAAGGTGAGTTTACGTGACTACAACACAGCCTCTCGTACCTTATTGCTTACGGATAATTGACATCCCTAAATTCAAAACAACACAAAACACAATGTAACTGTCATATAAGTTAGTAAACGCATGATGCAGAATATCCATCGATAACTTATTTTTTAACACAAAGAATACACACAGGAGAATACAACAAGAATAATAACACTTACTACTCAAATCGAAGAAAAGAACGAACAATGAACTGGACAAAAATAAATGGCGAAACATAATGATAGACAGCTGAACATAATGAGTAACAAAGAAGACTAACTAGGTTAAATTAAGACTAAACTGAACTGAAGCACAAGAAACACAAATGATCGAAGAGAAAACTAAACAAAGCACAGCCCTGATAGTAACAAAAGTAAACTGTAAAAAAATCACCTATTTCAACTTAACTTAAGTTGCTGCCTTCATTTTTATTTATTTTTTTTTATGTATAATCACATTGGTGGACTTTTTAACTTAAATTATATCAAATTGACCTTAAAAAAATTGAGGTTGATTTGTGTGTAATATATATATATATATATATATATATATATATATATATATATATATATATATATATATATATATGGCTTAAAATATTTGCATGATTTACAGTACTGTAAAAACATAAGTTACCATGACTTATCAAATAATGTTTATAGTGTATAAAGATCCAGTCAACACTTGCAATTAAAGAAAATAACTTCCTGCGAAGGAAGGTGAGAGGAAGGGGGCGAGTATGAGCAATGAGGAGAGAGACGTGCAATCACATTTGTTAGAAGCCTATATCTCAGCAACCAGTAGAGAAGTGTACGAAAAAAGTACTGTTCATGGCCTGTCAGCTTGAATTGAGTCCACATCCAAAACTAATAGCCTCCTTTAATCAGGAAAAAGAAACGGTAGTGAACAGAAAAGTAGCTCCTCTGTGCCGAGATCAGCAGAGTACAGGGTGACTGAAAGAGTCAATGGCATGAGTATTTCTCCTTAATACCCCTTGAGTGTGTGTGTGCGTGTGTGTGTCAATGTGTGTGTGTCAGTGTGTTTCAGACCCAGATGGTTCTTCAGTGTGACCTCAGTGGGTCAGTAAGCTCAGTAGAATGAAGGTGGCACAGCAGGACAGAAAATATTGCATTAAAGGATCATAGCAGCAGGAAAAGTCACCTTTCCAACTGGAAAACATGAGGAGACGTTGAACAACATGTTTACTTTTTTACACAAGCAAGAATGCTGTTGTATTGAAGTTATTAAAATTGTAACAAGGGATTCATTTCATTGTTATACTTAGGTTTTTGTACATAATATTTTCAGGTACCAGTGGCGTAGCAGTCTAAGATAAAAAATTGGTCGGAAAAATTAAGGTACGATTGTGTAAATAAAGTATCAGTCTAGCATCGCCATGCCAGTGTATTGATTCATTGTCTCTTCATAGTTTGCAAGAGACATTTAATAAACAGAGCGTATTTAATAAACTGAGCATAGCCTATTCATCTGTCAATATGAAATGCGATTTGGTCATTCTAATTAATTATCGGAAGAACGCGTATCGACCACCGTTACTACAATATGTACGTATGTCCATTTAAACTCGATTTTGGGTCAAATATGGATTATATCATGACACTGGCAAGAATATGGTTACATTTAAAGATTTTGTGCCAAGCATGACAATGCTACGTTCAGCTGCTTTTGAAATTACATGTTTTTTGAATTTACAACTGTATACCGCATGGATATCACACTTTGACACATACAAATACACTCACACTTTCGCAGGAATGCAAAAATCCATTTCACAAGTACAAAGCTGATGCTTCACTGTGATGCTTCACATCCTCTAAGGTGCTGATAAAGCTGCAGCTGACAATCACTGAGAAAGTTTTCATACTGATGAGCTACCCAACCCAAATCCCAAACCAACCATATCATGTAAAACGGTAGAAGTTTGGGAGTTTCTTCCAGAGTGACAGAAGATCGCATCTGAAACACTCTTAGATAAGCCCACGGGTACCGATATCATCGATCAGTTTGTTATCACCTCCGCTCCTGAAGATCTAATTAAAATCTCTCGTCCCTCTTAAAGGACTCTATACTATGATTGACGAAGGCAACCGTTCACACAGCTGCAAATATGAGTTAAACCTGCATTAAAACGGCAAGCCTGTGAAGCTAAAAACATTCATCCACTGTCTGAATAGAATAATCATGCTGTTACTTTTTCCATCAACCTGCGGGTGAACCATCATTAGCCTTACTGTTCATTATAATCACCAATACCATATACATAGCAATTTCTTCCAAAAACTCTGACTGAACGCAAACAGCTTCCGTGATGGCAGAGTCGTTTTTCTCCAGTCGGGTCTGCAAATGTAAACGCGACAGATAAGTCCAGGCATGCTTAATGTTGTTAGTACACCGCTCTGTAACTACTGGATTTCATTTCCTCCTGTTTCGCACCTCTCCTTACTGGCTTTCTGTTTACCAAATAGGGCCAGACTAATTTGCATAGTAATAACAAGAGTGTATGTGTGCAAAGCAGCAACTTTAAAATGTGTTAATGGGCTCATATTTATTCATGACATTCCAGGGAGAGCCCAAACACATAAAAAGTTGGTATAAAATACCTTCAAATAGTGTATAGGTTTACATATTAAAACAGACTTCTATAATATCGAAGGGTTCCATATTTTTAATGAAATACATTTAATATGACTTGCACCTTAAAAATATGGCAGTACCTTGATTGATATATATGTGATCAATTTATTAACCAAGATATCATGTAATTAATTTGGTAAAAAATGTAGACTTTATAAGAAATTTATCTTTTGTCTCTGAAAACAATCCATTAGTTAAGGTATAAAAAATTAAATGTGCCTTTTAGCATCTCTGTTGCCTTTTAGCATGTCTGTTGCTAAAGATATAACAAATGGCATGTTTATATTCTAAGCAGTGCAACACTATCAGCATGTTTATACATTTTCTGAAGGCTCAGAAATCATACTTGATGGAAGAGGCCTCTTTAATAACATTTTTAATAGCTACATTTCAAATGAAATGTATGTGTTGTTTGCTTAAAGGGAGTTAATCTATCAGGAAGTCATAGAAATCTGGTGGCTTCTTCTTGGGGAGTTACAAACACTTGATGTTTTCTAAGATCCAATTTGAGATGAAAAATATGTGCTAAAATCTATCAAGGATGTGTTGTACACAGGGACTGTAGATCTCTCAGTGTTATTTTCGTATCAGAGGATCAATCTCTTAAATTGTTATCTTCCAGTATGAACTAGGTCCTACCAATATGCAAATTGGTTATTATTTTAGAATTTACATTTGTCTTATAACTTGACCTCACTCACTGTCTGCTGTCTAAATAAGCTGTGCAGCATTTTTATATGATTTTGAATCCTAGTGAGCACAAAAATACACAGCACATCAATTATTGGGTGACAAAAATACATTTTAATAAGGTCAAACAGTGTTCAGTGGAATTAATTACTAAGTAATCTAGTTACTGAATTGTAAAAACTGATATAATTGACATTACAGACAATACTGATGTAATTGACAATATAGACAGTACAATAATTATATATAAGTATATATATAAGTACTACCTTGGTGCCACTAGGTGCTACTGCTGAACTGAACCCTCTAATGAATTTCTTGTAGAAATTAACACACTCAAGCATGCGCTGGACCTTCTTGACAGAGTTGGGTTGAGTCCAGTCACATACAGTTAAAGGGTTAGTTCACCCAAAAATGTAAATTAAGTCATTAATTACTCACCCCCATGCTGGACCGAACCCCGTAAGACCTTCGTTCATCTTCGGAACACAAAAGATATTTTTGAGGTGGATCACTGCCACATAGGCTGCCTAAGGGAATGACACTTGACAGCCCATAAAGTCATTAAAGAAAATGTTTAAATATTCCATGTGCCTACAGTGGCTCAATAATAAGTTTATCAAGCGACAAGACTACTTTTTGTGTGAAAAAAAAAAAAACATAAAGTCTGACATGATGTACATGATGTCCCTTATCATGAAGGGACTTAAAGAAAATGAGGATATCATCTAAATAAAAAAAAGACAAACCTGTTCAACATATCCCTCAGGACATTGTTAATGAGTGCCTGGAAGACAGCTGGAGCATTGGTTAACCCAAAGGGCATAACCATGTACTTGTAATGTCCTGTTGGGGTGTTAAAGGCTTATTTCACTTATCCCCCTCTCAGATACGAAGGTATAACAAGTGAAGGTCTAACTTGGTGAATATTGTTGCCCCCTGAAGGAACTCAAAAGCTGGGAGGAGGGAAGGAGGTCAATCGCACAATCAACAATCATAGAGTTTGTGAGGAGGCTGTGATGTGGCTCTCTTTTTACTGAAAACCTCACTTAGGTCATCATGGTACTCGAAGAGACTTGGGACAGCTCGAGAGGACTAAGAGACTTATGACCAGGGGTAAGACTCTGTAGAGAAGACAGGTGGCAAGTAGGCCCCGACTCAACCATCCTCCCTAAAGACCAATTAATGTGGGGGACAATGGTGAGACAACCACGGAAAACCAAGCACGACTGGGAACTCTGGACACTGAATGAGGTTGAACTGGACCTCTTCATGATGCCTTTCGCCCACAGACAAAAGAAGAGTAGTAGTAATATGGTCAGCGGCATTCCATCAAGGATTTTCTTCCATCAAGGGCAGTTACAGTGAGAGTATGGTCCAGGTTGGTCACAGGGAGATTAAGGTCACTAGCTAGGGAGGAATCCATGAAGTTACCAGCAGCACCAGAGTCCACAAGGGCTTGCAGGGCGTGTTCCAGGAAATTGTGATCAAAAGAGTTTGTTGGCAAACTGATTAATTGATTGTAATATTAACTATATGTGATGTGATTTAGGAAAACCCGTCGGATATAGTGCTGGTACGTTTTCAGTAAGGTCTAAAAACAGATCGAATGTCAGCTTTTTTTTTCAATAAATTGTTATTCTTTAAAATCTTGTTTATCATGTCTGAATATATGTTGGGAAAATTCATTATGCTGAAAAATTCATAGTGCAGAAAAACAGCAATTTATACTGACAAGCTGAAAACATCTTTCTCTTTGAGAACACAAACAGCACAGCAGAGGGGTAAAAAACTCAAACTCGCCCATTTAGCTCTTCTTCTCTTAACACTACAAAGACAGTTCCATCGATCAAAATAAAACACAAAACAGAATAAAGGTCCCGCCAGTCCTGTGTAAACTACAACGGCATGCGTGTGGTGTGATGTGCACAAGAGACAAGAGCACAAGAGAACAACAAAGTCTAAAGCTGATCGCTTAAAAGACCAATGTGGCATTCAGAGGATTGTGTCCTTACCTGGTTGTAAAGCAAGTGAAGAGCAGAAATTGTTTAGAAGAAACAAATCTGGGATAATGTCATCATCACCATCGTCTTTACCCCAAGCTGAGATAGAACGGGAGATTGCAAAGGTCTCAAAGCTGGAAGGATATTTCAGGACAGCAAGGGCACAAAGAGGGGTTTGCAGTTCAAAGTGTTAATTGCAGGAAAAATGGAGGGAAGAGCCAAAGATAACCAGTGTCAATTCACCTTCTCGTATGGTCCTACTGATTTGTCTCTGAGTTTCATATTTTATTTTTGGGTCCAATGGACAGTATGTTTGTTAAGCTGTGGATACTTTGCAAGAATGACTTTACTGCTCCCTGAAGGCAATTTATTTGTAGATGACCAGAATGAGAAATGCGACCATATTACCACTGTAAACTATGTGGTACTATGTGGTGAGTGTAACGGAGGCCAGATAATAAGGAACAAGAGGTGCACTAGCAACAGAAGTTAAAAGTTGATGTCTTTAGAGTCCTTGTTTGAAGCAAGACTTTGTGGAGAATATTAAACTGAACTCTGAAAGCGGCACTGGAAGACGACCTATCTACATTCAGAGCAGACTTGCAAGCAGTAAAAACCCAGCTTGCAAATGATAAAATGGTTTCACTTTATTTGGATGATCAGAACAGTGACAGCAACTGCACAATGAAAATAGTTTTAATTATATTATTGTGCTAATCCAACCAAAAAAAAAAAAAATGTACTCAACCAGAACTTATCTGCGTGTGCTGGGATCCATCCCCAAACATCTGGTGGGTCAAAACTGATATCTTCTAGACTTTTCATACAATTCAAATCCCTTTTAATTTCCATATCTCAGAAACAGTCCTTTGAGGACAGTCCTGACAAAATTAACTGTCATTAAACTCATCAAACGCTTCATAATTGGATTGCTTTTTGAAGCAGACATACTACCAATTAAAAAGAAGGAGAGATGTGAAGAGAGGTGTTCTCTTCAAAAAGGCTGCAGCGCCTTTCAAAGTTTTGAAAGTCTTTTTGAGCCTGAAGAGAGACAATAATGAATGCCTTAGAAGGAATCTTCCTCTGGTTTTATAAGTGAACTTGAAAAGGCTGAGAATGTAAGCAGGGCAATTTCACTAAGCAATTGCACCACCTTTGCTGAAAAGATTATTTTAGACCTGCATGCATACATCAGTGCATGCATTGCATTATTGAAGAAAAAGAAATAGATCTGTAAAATAATTGACATTGGGATCCTACTTTTCCAAGCTTGTAGTGTGGCAAATTCAGTTTTGGTTAAAAAAAAAAAAAAGCAGACAGCAAGTGCTAATGAACAACATGGTTCATTCTAACTGAAATGTTCCCACACATTCTCATCCTCAGGGCATCATATAGTGACACTTTTTCAAATTTCATCTAAATCCAACGCACATGGCACCCTTTAGTGTCAATATAACATGCACAGAGCTTTGTTCGATTATGGTAGGTTTAGTTCTGGGGTAGGTTCAGGGTTAGACCACTAGGAGGCGCCTTCTGGCCCATATTTTTCTGCATCTCATATTGACGCTAAAGGGTGCCATGTGCGTTGGATGTAAACGAAATGTCAAAAGCGTATGTTCAGCATGTTTCATATTACACAGACAGAATGCTTCTGGTTAGAAAAGGAAACCCTGATTGTGGATCAGAATCATGAACTATGTGTTTAGCGTCTATGAGCATCCCGGTCATAGTTCCTTAAGATGGCATTTTTCTTGTTTTTGCCACTTCCCATCTTTGACACAGGGTTGTGAGAACCAGCTAGCTTCAAACAGTGTGACCTTATTAGCCAGATTTTCTCTGCTCTCCAACCTCACTAGCATAACGACCCAATCTCCAGAATTCTTTGGCGTCACGTATCAGTGCCCAAGCACAACGAATCAAATGTGAACTTTCATTTGAGTACAACTGCATGCGTATCTCTTACGGTGGAACATTCCGTACGCTTGTTCACCGGAGTCTGTCTCGTGACATTTGGCTGAAATATCACAAAATGTCAGTGCCATGTTGGGAGAGGGAGGGAACAGGTGGAGCTCTCCATAAACCTGACACAAGGACTGCTCAAGGCATCTGTCTCACTAATGTGAACATGTTGCATATGAGCTGTCATTGAAACATGACGTTGCTCAGATTTGTTTTTAAATACAACTTTCTTCTTAGATTACACCACCTTATTTTCTTTAGTTATATCACATACGCACATTGGTACAAACACGCCTGCTTGGGATTTATCGGCTTCTAACCTCTATGTAGATTTGTGCTTAGGCCCATTGCCATTATGCAGTGACACTTTCTGACTCTTATAGGTAGGGGATAAGTGATATCACTTATTTTGTCAATTAAATACCAATTTATTAAAATAAAATTTAAAACGGTATTGCTGACAATTTTTATAAATCAGAAATGTTTTGGGGGTTATTATGGGCAATTTAAGTAGACTTAAAGGGATAGTCCATCCAAATAAACTAAAATCCTGTAATCATTTGCTCACCCTCATGCTGCTCCAAGCTGTATGCATTTATTTCTTTTGCAGTAAAAAAATAACCAAGACAACAAAACAGTTTCGGCTCTCAGTGACTACGGTTGTATGGGGAAAAAATACAATGTAGGTCAATGGGTATTGCAACTGTTTCAGTTACCAACATTCTTCAAAAGATTATGTTCCACAGAAGATAGAAGGTCATGCAGGTTTGGAACATGTAATGTCTGTCAGAGGTTTTGCAGTCTGCACAAGTGAAATAAAAGATAGGAGGCGAGACAGAAAACCTGAATCACAGAACTGGTAATTCCATGAGTCTTTATTGATAGTTTGCATACACTCTTCACATTCATGTAAAAAAGCGAGTATAAATCAGGAAAACAACCGACCAACCGACTGTGTGACAGGTTCAGTGATGGGTTCTTCCTGCTTGCATTTCATTGGTGAGTTGTCTCATTTATTGCCCAATCAGTGGTTAGTGGGGAGCATATAAAGGTTGGCCATATGCAATAGCATCTTGAGCACTGCCCATTTTCTTTTCCTGCATCTCATTTGGTCACTAGCCAGAGCGATATGTTGGATAAATTTCCATGGCCGTCTCGCAGTCTGAGGTTCGGATCTGATGATTTGGTGCACGACCATAAGTGAGATTGGACATGTCTCTGTCTCTCTGGTATACACAACATTCCCAGATTGGGGCAGATTGAACGAGCTCTCAGCCTCCTAGCATGTGTGTTTGTCCTCTTTTACCCTAACAACAAACTAGTCAAGTTACATGTGAAATGTGGCCTGCTTGCCATTGGGGCTGCATATGAATTATTGTATCATAGATACCATTGCTTTGTTTGATCAACTGTCATTCTTTTTGTACGTTGTTTATGGAGGTTGGAGGTGAATGGAAACATCATATATAATAATATTAAAGACATATGGGTCCTTACAAATATAGTCAACCCTATATGTGATATGATACAGTAACAGAGCTTTATGTGCATGAAATAGGTAGAAAATTAAAATGTCATGCAATATCAATCATTTAGGGAGGATTTTGATCTTTTTTATGGTTTAAATATTGTTTTTGTTATTTATATCGCAAACAAGCCTATTGCACTTGTGTCACTGATTTAGTTAACTAAAACTATAATCTGGTTTAAATTATATTGTCTTTTTTTATTCATCCTCACTGCAACTTCAGCATTTAAAATATAGAAAACATTTCAAACTTTTCACTGTCAAATCAGTTCTTCTTTTCTGAAGTTTTTTGACCCGAAACCTACACATCTTTTTCAACTTTCCTTTAAAGCTTCTTTCTATAATTCCATAATTTCCTCTTAAGCACTTTTAAAGCCTTTCCATCTCAGACTGTAAGAGAGACAGACTGCATTTTGAGAGCTCAAGAAGCAAGAAAGAGAAACAGATTTTAATGCTCTTTCTGATTGGATCTGTGTGCTCGGTTACCAACTTGATGGTTTTCCAGAAAGTAGAATAAAAATGTCAAATATAGGTTACAGCTTCTGTTCATCTGGCACAAACTCAAATATAAATACAGACACCAGGCTGGTTGGAAAAAAGCGTACAAGTTTTTGAGTGAACGGTTCACCTATGAGACCCCTTTGCGCCGACGTCACAGTTACGTCACGGTGCTAGCTGGAGGCAAAACAAAGTGAAAACTGGAGGCGGCCAATGCAAACCTGCACATATTCGGCTACATAATAAGGAGCTTAAATTACTTTTATTATTATTAAATATCATCTTATTGTGTTGTTTGGTGATGGTATCAATGAAAAATTAATATGCTGTATCTGTTAAATTGCTCCCATATGTAAGATTGTTATATCATAAAAGTAGAATTAGTTCTATAATACTTACAGTATATTTTTATATGTTGCTCCCTTATTCCCCAAACTATATTATAGTTTAACCTATAATATTGTTCCCTTATATTTTATTGTAAGTACGTTATAGCTACACTATAATTATCGAAGGTTACGCTGTAACATCGCTTTAATTACTCAGTACTTTGTGTAATCTAAAGCGTTACTAAAGAGGTAACAACAAATACATGTTATATTGCACCCCATAAACACAATCATGCCAAGAAAAAAGCAGTAAACCACCCCTTTTAAGCGTTACAGACAGAACAGTCCCTGAAGACGAATGGATGAGTGTCATGTTTGCAAGGCGCCCTTTTATACTTTCAGGTCGCACTTTAATCATTCACGCTAATGATTCACGGGCTGCCGCCGGTCAACAGAGATTTTTAATGAATGATTTCAGACACCTATCATGCCTGAGCCGTTCCCCAAAGCGTCATTGACACAGAGCAAGTTCCCTTTTGAAAGGGAACACAGACCTGCAACACACTCATTATACAGACACATGAATATTAAAATATGACCATGGAGGAAAAAAAAAACAACCACACAAAAAAAAAAACAGTTGAGGGCACCTTGATGAATTTTAAAAATATAACTCTGACAAGAACAAGGGAGAAACACAGAGAAACAGTTTTATCTAAAACTCAATCCTTCACTTTGCTTATTGTTAACTGCTCAGTTAACTTCTCCCACCCAAGTGAAAAGTCTTGGGGTTAAATCTTTTTATTTACGTAATATTGCTAGGCTTTGTTCTTCACTTTTTTAACACTGTACTGAAGTACTCATTCATGCTTTGGTTACATCTCAGATTGATTATTGCAATTCCCTTTTATTTAGTATTCCTGAACAACTTCACCGATTACAGTTAATTCAGAATTCCGCAGCAATTTTGTTACTCACACACATATTTTTGATCATATAACTCCAGTTCTTTACCAACTGCACTGGCTCCCTGTTCGTTATCGTGTACATTACAAAATATTGCTCCTTACATTTAAAGCTCTTCATAATTTGGCACCTCAATATCTTTTAGATCTTCTTAATTTGTAGATAGACCATTGCGCTCTTTGAGATCCTCTTTTGCAGACTTAAGCCCCCTTCACACAGTGCGCTGATCCCGGGAAATTTCCAGAACGCCTTCTGTGTGAACACAAACACGACCCGGGATTGATACCGGCATGGATGCTGGGTTGGGGACCTAGTAACATTGCCGGAATCAGTCCCAGAACACGCGCTGTGCGAAAAAAAAAAAAAAAAAAAGAAACAATGCCGAAGAAGAAAGTTTGTGTTCGTCATCAACAAAGAAAGGATGAACAAATGTCTGCAAACTGGAACAAAGCAGAGACCAGGAGCTCCTCACTATCTAATGTTTCAACAGACTTAATATTTATCCGTCTCTAGTCATGATTTGGAGACAATGAGCATAAACCGTTTTGCCATGCTGCTTATATTTAATCACGCAGTAAAACCTTGTGCCCAAAAGTCGTGTGTGGGTGAGAATCTAAAACAAGCACAGGTGGGACGTTGTCCTGCTTCACTTCACAGAAACTTAGGCCCTGTCCACACTACTGCGTTTTCGTTTAAAAACGGAGACCTTTTGCAACGTTTGCACCTCCCGTTCAGACAAAAATGGGAAAACACGAAGACCTAAAACGGAGAAGTTATGAAACGATGCAGCTGCGTTTTGCGTTTTAAATATCCGAGAGGCGTTTTAATGTGGACGACACAAACAAACGACTTCAGAAACGCTGACGCAGAGGCTGACGCTCGGCTCTATGAGGGGGCTTTATTAGTCGTGACATAGAGGGTAACAGTCATATCGCGACAGCCCTAAATCCGATCGAAGTGTTTTCATGTTCCTCGATCGGATTACAAAGGAGTAAACCACCCCTTTCCATCCAAATGAAATTACAGTCGGATCGAAGCTCAAACGGATCGATTTCAGGATTTTTAGTCAGATTGAGCCGTCAATCCAATTATAAGGGTCCATGTAAATGCAACTACTGTCATTCTGCATGCTGAGCGTTTTCCTAGTTCCTAGTTTCTTACTGTGCAACACAGCGCCAGCTTCTCAACATGTTGCTATTCAGTATCCACAGTAATTAGCTGCCGGTTTGAGGTTCAAGTTTTCCCTGGTGTCTGCACATGCAATACTTGGGCAGGCAATATACTAATGTTTCTTCCTGAAGTCACAACAAAACAGCTTATGACTTGTTTTGAAAAACGATTAATTTAATTGACTCTTTCTTTTGAAAGACAATAACTTATACAGTACACTTTCAGATTTAAAACTTTGCAGGTTGTTTTCATTCACTTAGCGCTCTGTTACGAACCCGTTCTCATCCCAAAGCGCCATATTTTGACACTTTTGCAAAAGCGTAAATATCCAACGCACATGGCACCCTTTAGCGCCAAATGAGACGTAAAAATAAATAGGGCAGAAGGCGCCTCCTAGTGGTCTACCCCTACCCCATACCTAAAACTTAACCGTCTCATTTGGCGCTAAAGGGTGCCATGTGCGTTGGATATTTACGCTTTTGCAAAAGTGTCAAAATATGGCGCCTTGGGATGAGAATGCATTGCTGTTACACACATGAAAGATTATTTTCAAAAATCCATAATAGGGGCCCTTTAAAGTCAACAGTGTTCCGCGCAGAAAGAGAGTCAGAAGCTCCCAAGTTCAAGGCTAAGTTCCTTGGCATGTTCGCACACATACTTCACAGGCGGTCAAATACAAAGGTGTTCCCAAAGCTCAAACTTAGCACAGCATTGAGAGCAGATTTTAAAAGGGAACAGGGATTTCACAGCACAGATGTTTAAAAGAAATTCAAATGCAGTTATCAGTAATTTCATTGTTTATATGCATTTTCCCAGCTTTTCCCCAAGCATAGTGGGGGTCATTTCACTGAGGCAACACGATATTGACGTGAACAGAACTCAGCTGCTTGGTGCAGCAACACTGATAACTGTGATTTCAATAATTCACAATGCATAATTGATAATTTGCTCTCTTTTTTCTCTCTCTCACTCTCTCTCTCACTCTCTCTCTCTCTACTCTTACAAAAGTTAATAATTTAAACAATTCTGTGGAATAAATTATACAAAAATGTTTTGAAACCCACAAGGATCCTGCCTGGTTGGAAATACTGAACTCTAAATTGTGTTTTATTATCATTTCATGAACCCCATAAGCTTTAAGTTGGTAAGAATTTCTTTGCAGGTTCCTGCAATAAATCAGCTGGGCAGATAAGCATAGGCCTTTCTAAACTTGTGCTGTGATACAGCCAGTGCAGTAGCAAAAAGATTAGCCTTATGAGGAAATAAAATAAAAAAGCAATACAATATCTGAGAAGTTAACTTCAATCTTTATGATAAAGGATTCAGTCTTTATGAAAAAGTTAATTGGCGATTTTAGATTACTCAGGGACTTTTGTGATGATTTATGGTTTTATGGTATTAGTTTAGTTGGTTTTGATATATAAAAATGTGTGTGTGTGTGTGGATGAAATGCATAAATAACGCTCGTCTCTTTAACAGTTACAAGAACACTTGAGAACAAATAATGTGGGGAAAAACATGGTTAGTTCAAGTTGGTAAATGGATAGATTTAAGAGTTTGACTCCTTCAAGTATATACATTTCAGTTGGCATTGTATCCTTTGAGCACAGCCATGTCCTTGAGCGAGGCACTTAACCTATAGTTGTTCCACAGCGATTGTGTAAGAAATAAGTGCACTGTAAGTCCCTATTTGTGAAAATGTGTTGCTAAATGACAGCTCACTACGACATGACAAAGAAGACAAGTAAAACAAAAAAAATACACAAAAATCTATTCAATGATGATGAGAATTACATTATAAAGTTGTTTTTTAAAAAAAAAATATTTTCATTGAAAGAAAAAAGAAAAGAAAGAAGAGTGTTCTTGTGAACCGACGGACATCTTTAATCATCATCCACCCAATGGGTGACACTGAGATACAAATTAAACCACCAATTAAACTGAGTATAATTTGCTCTTTTTTACCATTTCTCATGCACAACCATAAACAGACACAACTCTCACTACACAAAATCACATGCTAAAAGCTACATTATGTAATTTTTTCACCACTAGGGGGTCACTAACCTCTTATAATAACAAAGGTGTAAGTTGATGATGCAGTGATAAGCGGAATGAGACTTGCCGTCATGCTGATGGATCTAATGATGTTTATGGATGAGTGAAAAAAAATCATGACTGTGGTATGAAGCAGGTTGCAATTGCTAATAACAGACAGATATCAGCACTACACGCGATATAAAAGGAATAAGGACATTTAATTCTACCAAACTACCGGCAAGTGCTGAATTACTACTCACACAGGTCAGTTTATTAAATGAATTAAACTTGTGAGATAACGCAGTGCTGTTTCATTTGGTCTGACGTTACACTATCATACTAAACAGCATTTGAGTGTGTTGAAAGTTATAATGTTATTCTATAAGTTATGTTGCTATATGAGACTAACAGTAAGCTACTATAGATCAAAAATAGAATAACATACTGATCATATTCTAATATTTCATCATGTTAAACTGATCATATTCTAATATTTCATCATGTTAAACTATATAACATTGATTTGTTTTATGTAAAATTTGCTCACCTGTCTAAAAAAAGTACATGCAAGAATGTCGTCTCTGTCAAGTCGTGACTCGTGAAGCTCTGTCAAGTCGAAGTTAGTTGCGGACGTGGAGCTCTCTGCATCTCTAAAACACCACGCTGATATTGATCCTCGTTTTAGTTCTCCTTTTGTCCCAAGGTCTGCTTGCCATGGCCCATAATGTTTGGACAAAAAAAACAACAACAGTGTGCTGCTAGAAGTTACACACTATGCAGTTTTCCATGTCTGTCGCCATGGTTACAAGCGGAAACCATGGAAAACGTGGATAATGACATAATTGACAGGCGACAAGTTACAAGGGACGGACACTAATTAAATTGTGAATTTTTCTGAATTTACAAACTCATGGAAACATTCAGGAAAATGAAAGTACACAATTGAAATAAATATATAACGCTGTGCAAGTGTTTTTTAGATATTTTGATACAAACTTCTTACATATTGTACCTTTAAGTCAATAATGAGAAATGTCAACATGTATAAAATTAAAATGTTTTGGATCAAATGATTAAAGGACTCGGAACAGTCCATAATTCATGTAAATCATGTTTGACAGTTGCATTTAAAGGAGTAAATGGTAAATTGATGTTTGTCTTTGTTAAAAGTGATTGTGGTCAGTGGCATTTGTAATTAGCTAGCACAGATCTCCTCCTATTCAGCCATATATAATTTCTGTCAACAGGCCTCTGTACGTCTATATCTCTGCCTTTGCTTTGCTGGTATAAAAAGCAGTGGGTACTCTGGAGAGTCTGTATAATAGTGTCTATGTGTGTGTGTAAAGTCTGGTCGATGGTGAAGATTGGAGAAATTAATATTTTTCAGCACTGTCGACATGAGACACCACATTTAGAGCCCTTTGAGGGAACCCAGGTGCATAGACCATGTCCCCCTTGCACACAAGCACACACACATTAATCTAGTCTAGTGTGTAGGAACAGAGTGGAGTTTACATGGAATAATTCAGCTCAAAAATGAAAAATCTGTCATTTACTCACCCTCAATCCAAATCCACACACCTTTCTGTAGAACACAAAGGTTATTTTGGAAGAATATCCTGGTTGCTTATTTAAATATAAATGAATGTAAATGTCATTGGCTTACATTTTAGACTTGATGCAACTCTTCTATTGGAAGCAGATGGCTTCAGAAACTTGACATTTTGCACACAAGTCATGGACCAATTTTATGGTGCTTTTTTATATTTGACCTTGTAATAGTACATTCCACATGGAAAAAAAGAATAAGGAAACAAAGAAAATTGGGTTTGGAACATTATGTGGATATAAGGTTGTTTTGTTGTTGGTTGAGCTGTTCAGTAATACATAGCCATATTATGTTTCCATTTGAAGAGTCTGTGTTGGAAATTAAGTATTATTTACGATCAAAATAAACCATATAACAGTTTAATTGTTAATGTTTTTGAATGCCCATTAAATGTGGAGGGAGTTAATGGATCCAACTGATTATTATTTGGTCTTGACAATACCCATTTCCCCATAATACCCATAAGCTATTTCAGATAAATATAAGTTGATTTTATCAACTGTCACATTTTTTAATTGTATTACGTTTAAAAACAGTCACAAAATTAGATTAGCTGTGATCTTAATCTCAGCCATCATGAAACATTGACGGCTGAGATCATTCGCAGAGAGAGTCCATTTGTATTTATTAATAGACACAAGCAAGAGATGTGCATGAGCTAATGCCATTGTTATTGATCAGAATGAGACTTCCACACATTAAAATGTACATGTAATTAATGTAACCACACATTCACTAATAATCTTCTGAGATCTGTTTAATCAGATTCATAAATCCTTTGGCCACAAAATGAAAGGCAACAGGATCCAATGGTATTTTTGTACTTGAGAATGGTCATTTCTCACCAGGCCAAAAGTCAAAAGAGAAAAAAGTCTCAAAATAAATTGATTAATAATAAATAGTCTAAATGAGACTAATATTAAAATGAAAACATTCAGGAGCATAATATAATAATTCAATATTCAACAATTCCTCTAACTCTGTTTATGTGAATAGTAAAGGTAGGCCTCATTTGCTGTGCACTAAATGTAAAAAGCCAATAAAATCAATATGACGTCTAAGAGAACTCATCTAAACTTTTAATTTATCATTATAATACAGTCATAAATAAAATACAGTCATAAATAATTCACAGGAGCAATGATATATGCAACAAACACTGCTAAAAAGTTAGGCTATGTGCGCAAAACATCTTGACACAAATCATACAGCAAGAATCTGTTTTTCTAGAGCAAGCATTATCCAACAAGAACTCTATCGACACAAGGTCAGGCTTTTGATAACAGGTTTAGATATCAAAATACGCTTCTCAGGTCACATGAGTTCACACAGCTTCTATAAAACAGATTTTAGATACATTCTTCATAGATGATCGCATACATTACATGTAATAGATGTTTTCATGTAGAATTTGGATGGACAGTTTTTCATCTCAAAACATCACACAATGCTCTTACACTTTAAAACTATTTTTGTTGTTGGAGTTAAATAGATAGATGATATGTATACCTGAAGGCAGAGGTGGAAAGCAATTCTATGTTCCTTGGTGCCTGAGTATTGATCCTGCAGTAGTTCAGTATTGAGCGCTTCAGTAGACAGTCCCAACAGAGGATTGAGTCATCTCATGAATTTATATGATTGAATTCCCTGTGTGTTAACATTGATCTGTTATACTGCGATGAACTGCAGCCTGAGTAATCTAATGTAAAGCAGACCTGACAGGTGGAAATGCAAGATAATTCTAATCTTTTCTTTCTGTTAACTATATGGCTGCAAGCTATTTTAGCTGTGATGTGTAACAAAGGTAATATTAGTGAGAATGAACGGAGGAGGAATACACAAAATATCTGTTTTTTTTTTCTAAGTTTTCTTTGCTATTATATACAGTGAAATCTAAGCACGTTATACATATGGCAGACACCATAAGCCTTATTTTAACGCATGGTCTAAAGCGCATGGCACAATTGCACTTAAAGTGTGTCCAAATCCACTTTTGCTAGTTTAATTATGGGTTCTTGGCACACCCAGCGCAAAAGGGTTGTCCCTATTTTTCATAGCGATGAACGATCTTGGGCGTCTGGCAAGAAACCAAATCAGAGTCACATATCCCTTTCCCTTCACAGGGGTAATGATTTTCTCGAAGATTTTCCTTGAGCTTTCAGAGCATCTAAAGAGGTCATCATATTATAAGAATATCCTGTAAGTTTCAGAACCAAAAACGTCCTTGTTAGTCCAATAAAAGCTTTTATTGACGCCAGCCTTAGCAAACCGACTCGTCTTTCGAAGTGGGGAACTATAACGTCGAAGAGGATAAACACCCACCCTTGCAGAAGACGATCAACGCCTGCTTCAACATGGCTGGTTTTGCCCCCGCCTCCGACTCGTGCATTACACGCATAGCTAAGTAACATAGATGCCTACCTCGTGAGTTGTGATGACAATCCGGATTGAGCTTCTGAGCAATACAAAATATTGTGCAGCTGCCTCGTCGAAGGAAAAACAGTCACTGCATATGCTTCCTCTTGGATTCCAATAGGACTGCATATGACGTTCCAGCTGATGAGGGTAAACACATCGTCGTCTGTTCGCTTCATTGCACTGAGGATTGTTTTGTAAACAAGACTGGATTTGCAGACCGATTAAGAGTAAAGAACGGTGCTGTGCCGTCTATTTTGGACCTGACAGGAATTGTGCAACACATGGAATCTGGGTTCAATCATTCCGATTGCCATTTTACAACACTGGACATTTTCAAAACAATTTCCCCAAGTGCATCGACGAGGTAAGTTGAAACTCATTATGATATGCAAAACTGTTATCCACTCACAGCAGTAAGCTTTTACTACAAGTCTTCAGTGCGAAGACGCCCATAAAAACCGAGCGTTTTCAGGTAGGCTCACAACTTGGGTACAAAAATAGCCTACTTATTCATTTTGATTTTTTTTAATGCAAAAACCAAGCGAACGTCATAAGTTGACCTCAGACAACATTATAATAAAATTTAAAAAGCCAGTTCATGACCCCTTTCAAAAGCCAGTTAAGCTCGTGCCATGGTGGATTCACTATTTACATGCCGGAATTTACAAACAGAAAGACTGAATGCTTTTCTAGAGAGGAAACGGATGTGCTTGTGCATGAGGTTAAAGAATGCACCATCTACGGAACAAGCCGATTCCACCATATCTAGAGTGTATGCACATTGTGGACCTGCCTATTGGCGCATATAATGTGCCCTTAAAAACAAAAAAATACTGCACCATTGAAAATTGTATTTCCCGGATTCACAGACCAGGCTTAAGTCTGCATGTTTAAGCTTTTTTAACTGAAGGCAACTTGCACTAACATACTTTAGCTATCTTAAAATATGTCAGGGCCATTGTTTTGTCTCAAGATGCAGATCTTTGATGTTTTTTGTTTAAGACATGTTTATAAACTACTTAAATGTCCTAATTGAACAAAGGCCTAATCCTGGTTTAATCCAACCCCTGTCTGTGAAACCAGGCCATTATATATATTTTTTTTTGACAGAAAAATTACTTATATACAAAGAATCAAATATGATATGGGAATGCAAATGGAATAGAAAATGTGATTAAACTATATGAGATTAAACTAGTACTCATTTCAGGTTTAAACGCTGCATCTGAATACAGATAAAGATAATTTTGTCATGTCACCTGATATAACAGCTTGACTGTACACCCCTAGAAATCACAAACTTCAATTCACAAAAAGCCATGCAGTTGTGATTTTACAATGATAGATTTATGTATTGCTGAGGTTTGGTATTGTTCCTTACAACTGCATAGAACAATTCTATCATGGAAAACTGTGATGTATTTTCCACTTTTTGCAGCATCTTGTAACCGTCAGATTCTCACTTTATGCAAACACATCAATTCTGTTTTATGGCTTGATGATATTCTAATTGAACAGAACATTCATACAGTAATCAAGTTACATTTGCTGCCATTAATCAAAACCATCTTGTGACATTTAGCTAATTGGACGGAAATGTGAGTTCGCTATACACACAGAAACTAAGCTGTGACAGAGAACAAATTACTGGTGAAGTTCATGGTTTAACATTTGAGAGCCTTAGCATTTGACTGGATGATGGATGAAGTTCGATTCCAGAGCTCACTGAAGTGTCTGTTTAAATAAGTGTGGGGATATAAGTGGTTTTTAGATAATGCCAAGTGATGTTGGATTAAGTGCACATCTACAGAGTGGCGATACTCAAATTGAACATGTATGTGTAGGCTACTTGTATTGTGTGACTAATCAGTGATGTTTCATTAACACTGTTTTCTTAAACTCTTATAAAATCTAAATCTGCAAATCTTATTCTTCGTGTAATATTGCAAAGGTCCCCACCTTTTGTTTTCCTCTTTGAGAAGCTTTCACTCAGATATACACCATGAGAGGGAAGAAAAGATTATCGTAACTTCGGCTTCAGACTTGTGCAACACCAACACTTTAGGGAAAGCTGAATTTCACCTTTCATTGCTTTTAATTTAGCAACAGTTCCTTAACCAGATCTATAGTGAACCTTTTCTGCAGGAAAATCCCTGTTGAGTTAGCTAGGGTTCAGTGATTTGTTCAAAGGTACAATGGTGGCAGCTCATGAATCTCCCTTTGGGATTTAAACCTACACTTTGTGCGATTACTAGCACAGATCATTAACCACTTAGCCATTTCACCCCTAAGTTGTTCTACCACACGTTGTACTAATTTATTCCCACATTTTAGTTCAATTCCAACTAAATTAAAATTCGATCAACGGATTAGTAGCAACAACTTGGCCACGATTTACCTAAAATGAGAGAACAAATGAATAAAACATGAACCCAAATGAATAATTCATGGGAATGAGTTTTTATACAATATTAGCATTTGCCTGTCATTTCTTTGTCTCCTTCTTGACATTATTATTATTATTATTTATTTATTTTTTGCTTTATTTTACTTTACCCTTTCCCTATTCTAATCTGTGTTTTCACTGTTGTATGCTTGGGGCGCTATTTCACATCTTCTAAAAGAATTCTTAGAAATTAAAAGAATCTCTGGATCCAAAAATAAACAATAGTATCCAATTGCAGACCCGCAGAATCATATATATCCACAAAAAAGTCTAGATGTCTCTAGATGTCTCTAGATGTCTGAAGTTTCTATCGTCATCACCGGCGGCCATCTTGTCACAGGCAAGCTGATGTAAGATGAGTGATCAGCACAAACATGATGTCAAAAACATTAGACAACTCACCTGCTAGTCTCATTGTCAATAATCCGCCCCTCCCTCACTTCTGGTTCTGGCGGAAACAGGTGGTGCTGCGGGTCTGCAGCTAGATTTCTCTCAAAATAAGTGATAGAAGCATTACTTATGCATATGTAAGCGAACAAGATCATCAAACATTTAAACAACATATAGGCCTAACTGTCTAACATTGCCGAAAAAATGGGGTATAGAGCTGTGCAAGCTTTGGGGTGTTGATCGATTTGATTTACATGATCTATGTTTAGATCATCGTTCTGACTCTTTTTTGAACAGATATTTTTATATAGCATGTTAAAGTTGTCACTTTTTAAGGGTTAGCAAAAACGCACCGTTCTTGTGCCTGTCCCTTTAAATGCAAATGAGCTGCAGCTCCAGACGCAGAGGGTGGAGCTTGTGTTAGCAGCTCTGATTACCTCACGCAGACACAGGCTAAAATATCAGAAACTGTTCTGCCTTTTATGTTTAAATCAAGTCGAGTGTAATAGAGTCAGACAAGGATGGAGAGACTAAGGAGAAGTTGCAACATGTAGAATGCAACAGGATGTCTCTGAATGGTTAGTTGATGAATTTATGTTGCTAATGTGGAGTTAACTATCATTAATTAGCATTTTCTGTCAGGATAATCTATAAATCGCTTGTATAAGAACTGTTGTGTGATGCACCGTCACAGAGTTACTTTCTATTGCATGCGAAAAGATGGATGCTACAGTTTAAGCTGACTCACAAATGTGCTTGACTACAATAGCTTTTTCTCTTCTCAACATGGACTGTGTTCCCGGGGCGGGGTTTATGTAAATGTTATGGTTATTGATTTCAATAGGCTATATGCACGCATAAGTTTGGCAGTTGACGCAAGGCTACTCTTCAGTTTCCGGTTGGGGAGATTTAAAGCGGTGGAAAACGGGGTTATGGCAGAGTCTTCAAAATGTACTGCCCACCCGTCTTTGAAATGAAACTTTAATACGTTTAGATGTAATTTTATATATAGGCCGATTCTCTCTGTGAACGCGGACAGCTGGCCCACACTCGCATTGGAAATGGGTAAGGACATAATCAAATCAAGAAATAACATTATTAAAAATCAAAACATTAACAAAATATACTCATTGACTAATTTTGTAATGAAATACAGTTGTATGTTTGCATAGAATTCATTTTAATGCTATATTATATGCTTTCAAAATCTGAGGTAAATTATCCGTTATCGCTTGTGGCACTGTGACCTATTTTAAAAATAAATAATGTGTACTCATAACCGGTGTAATTTCTTCTTTCTGTCAGCCGCGACGTCGCAGAAATAGGAACCGTTTCTAAATTAGAAACTTTGCGTGTTCGCCGTCACGTCTGGTTAGGACAAAAACTCTGATTAACATGGAAAAGATACCTTTTATCACGTGTCGCGGTGTCGCGTGTATTTAGGACACGGTGAAATCCCAACGTGACGCTTCACTTCAGTTAACAATCATACAGTGCAAGATAAGATGCAAGTAACTAAAATATACGGCTGTTTTTCGATAGAAGTTTTAAATGGCCGACAGAAATAATCAGTTTTATCAAAGATAGTTGAAATTATAAGCTCAATTTACACAACACAAGCACCCTATTAAATATTTTGCCATTATTATTGTATAAATATATTTGTATAACGTTTTCCTCGAATGTATTCGACTTTTCACTGTTCGTATCACTGTGTTTGCGTAACTCACATAATTAAGCCAGAAGGTCTTAATGAGTGAGCAATTTAACCTTTCATTAAATGAACAGATTCAGTCCAAAAACACTGATTAATTTAGGAAAGAAAAGTGGTATCTGATCAAATACTTCATGCTATTAAAGCTACTGTTGTCCTTTTTTTTGGCCATCAAAACACCTTAAAATGAGATCAGGATAATCAAAATTAAGCCATGAAAAATTGTAATCTAGGAGATTTATATAGTTTTTTACAGCAGATGCCATTGGAAACACGCAAGTCTATCCCTCACAGCCTCACTTTCATACCTTGTTCTCTATACACAAACACCCGAACTGACATGCACACTGAAATGATATGATGTCTGAAATAAGATTCATGCAACATGTTCTCAGACACTGCAAGCATGACCTCACAGAGGGTCAACACCCCTAACAGTAGTCAAGGTGTTCAGTAATTCATCACTGTCTCTGTGTGATAGACTCCAAACTCTTGTCTCCTCAGCTGGTCTGAACAAAACAAGCATTGGTCTTGCATGGGGTCTCATTGTGGTCAGCCTGAATATTTCTGGATGCAATGAATAACTCGTCCTAGAATGTTGCAGATTTTTTTGTCTTAGTTTGTTTTTGTAAGTTTTTGTGTACTTACTTACTTACTTAGTTTGCAGTGACCTCCAGTTCTCCCTCAAAAAAGCCCATCAGTAAGAACTAAAAAGTAAAAGAGTAGCTGATATCTGTTCTGGGATGAGTTCTGGGACCTGCACTGCTTTGAATTAGAATTAGAAGACAGGTTGAGTCAAGTCAGAGGATGGTTGTATGTGTATGTGTGTGTATGTGTGTGTGTGTGCGGCGCAACAGGGAAGGTATAAGGGGTGATTAAGAGATTTTCTCCTTTCTCTCTCGCACTGCACTTATGATACTCTTTGCATCAAGACTAAAAGAATTTCCTAATTATCTTTCTCAGTGTAAATCCTCTCGGTATCACAATTTCTGGTGGGATCTAAACTCTTTTATATTGGCGAAAATGTCAAATTTATTCTAGGTGGTGTGTCAAAGGTAAATAAATATAAAGTTGACCTGCTGAGAATTAGTCTAAATGAAGAAAATATACACCAAACTAACTAGGTAATGTTCTGTGTGAGTGCCAACAGCACATAGAGCACCAATCCAAGCTATTTGTGAGAAATTTCAATTCACTCTGTTTGGGGATTTCAGCTTCCAGAGAGAGGTGAAAGACTTTGATCCACTGACTCAAAGTTTCAGTTTTCTAAGTCTGCAGAGTCTTATGTGCCCAGAAGAGCTTGTTTAACACAGCCAGATGAACAGCCCTCCTGTAAAGGGACAGTTCACTCTAAAAATTGTTTATTTCATTACTTACATTTAATTTTGTTCCTGTATGACACAAAAGGCAAAACAACAACAACAGAAAAACAATTAAAACATAACATTTTAAAGGGCACTGTTCAATCAATAGCTGGGTTTCAGTCACGTTATTATGATAACATGTGTAATTCAGATGGAGGGCAGGGAGTGAAGAGCGCAATGGACGAGACTTTACACGCTATTACAAAGAGAAAGAAAAATAAACAAAACATCCCGCCATCGAGACTGTAGATATCAACAATTACCTCGTCTTACAGACATACTTTGATTTTACAAAGTTTGGAAACGTTTCACAAACAGTCACTTACGTTGTATTAACTCACCTTTGACGAAGTGATCACCAACGTTACACACACACGCACATTTTCCCATTCGGCTCCTCCCAACTGCAGACAGGAGTCTTTCAATCAATTTCATGCATTTTCCCCCCTTATGAACAACAACTTTTGGTACACAATTAAAACTCCTTGTGGTTTGATCGATTCAAGTAGCAATAAATGACTCAAAACACAGGCTAAATGGACTGCATTTATATAGCGCTTTCATAGACCTAATGGCCACCAAAGCGCTGTAAATATTGCCTCACATTCACCCATTCACACACACATTCATACACCGACGGCGGTGTCAGACATGCAAGGCGCCATCCAGCTCGTCGGGAGCAGCTGGGGTTGGGTGTCTTGCTCACGGACACCTTGACACTTGGTCAGGTGGAACCAGGGATTGAACCACCTACAGACAACTTACATGAACCACTGAGCCACTGCCGCCCCTTGAGTTTTGAGTATGTTACAGTGCTTTCTAAATAAAGCAAATCACGTCCTGCCCTCCATTTGTATTTCGTGCCATAGCAAAGCAGTGGCATGACGTCAAATGAAAACAAGCTATCGATTGTTGCAGGAAAATTGAGTAGAATGGATTAGTCATTTTTTGTTGTACTGAGTTGAATTTATTTATTTTTAACAAAAATGCCACAGAATCTGATGCCACATCATGACCATTGGGTGGAGTCTCCATTCCCCGGGCCTCAGCCCCTGCCTCAACAGGATGCCTGAATCTGGTGCCCAAGGATGTACACCCTGAGCAATCATCACCAGGAAATTAAATGCCAGGAGAGATGATGACCCGTCCACAGGCGCAGAGCGACCATCCATGATCGCTTCCCAGCCCCTCAGGGAAACCCCTTGGTCTTGAGCCACCACTGCAAAGATTTCATGCACAGCAGACCAAAAGGTTTCCCATTGGACGCAGCTGCCATCAGACCTAACATTCTCAAAACTGTTTGACAGTGATTGGCTGGCCTAGCTGTGAGGATCAAACCGATAAGAGCAGGGATGCAGATGTGCCTGCATTGCTGTTGAATCCCACACCATGCCTGAAAAAAGTGGTCCTCTGTGACAAACCAGTCCTTGGATCTGATTGTGTCAGGATTCGCCACAGCGTGCAGATCTAGAATTGGACTCAACTCCCATCCTTTTTAAAATACCATCTTTAAACCCGGCCTCTCTTTTGGGGGTGAAACGCACTGTATGGCTCCCTTTCCCAGCATAGTTTTTACCTTCTGTTCTATAACCACAAGCCTGCTCTGGGTGCACCACTGTGGACAGGACCCTTTCAGATCTATTTGTCTCTCTAGACTGGTCTCTGGTGTTACCCAAGCTACCAATTGAGTCCTCTGAAGTGATGAACCGGCAGGGAAGAGCCGAACTGATTGCTACAAGACGATTGCTGATTGCTACACTTCCGTGCGGACACTGAGATATGGGCTCTCCAGAGACAACTGTGCCCCAAAGCACACGGGGTGGCAGAACAACCCCCTGAGGGCACCGAAGGGAAATGGGCAAAGTATAGTGAGGTGTTAACCATTTCCCCCCAGAGGCTAAGAGAACCAGCCTCTCGAGAATGGTCTCTGATATTTTTCCAGTGACCAAACTGATTGCTCTGACACCGGAGCATTCCAATGCCACTGACGTTTGCAGGCGGACACTGAGATATGGCTCGTCAGAGACCGCGTGCTGAGACCCAAAGCACACAAGGTGGGAGGACAGAAAGCCAAAAACAACCAGAGAAGTAAACAAGGTCTGGATGAAAGGCTTAATGGTATATTAATACGGACATCTTATTTCTTAAAAATCAGATAAATATTTATCATTTAATTCCATCCAAGTTAATTGGAGCCAAATATCTTCCAAACAAGTAAAAAATGGTCTGGATGAAAGGTTAAATAGAGTGTATTAATACAGACATCTAACATCACAAAATCAGATGAGTTTTTACCATTTAATTCCTCAAAATGAAATGCAGCCAAAAGCAAGAAATTGAGGGCAAAAGCAAGAAAATGTTTAGGCTATATAATCAAATTCACAAATATGACACCATTTAAAATTTATCAAAAATGTATAGGCTACTGAGTTACTTAAACGATCTTTGTCAAAGAACACACTTGTTTGTTCACAGTTTGAACAGCCTTGTTTCCAGTTGTTTAATTTCAAGATCTGAGGTGAATTATCCATTGTTGCTTTTACAGCTACAAAGCTGGGAGCACTAAATTAAGTTCAAAGTCACATTCAACGATATCTCATGACCAAGTGATTAAAAGTGATTAAAAGTGATTAAAAGGTGTCTAATTTGTACGAATTCATACTACCTCACTCTTACAAATTCGTACGATTTGTCTAGACCCACATGATTGGTAGGTTTAGGGTGGGGTCAGGGGTAATTCTAACAAATCCATACATATATGGTAACTCGTAAAATATGTATGAATTAGCAAAAATCGTACAAATTTGTTTGAATGAGGTCGTATGAATTTGTATGATTTAGCCACATACGTGAAAATTTGTGCGAATCAGGATGTCACATTGCATGCTTTTAACCTTAAATAAAGCACATAAACAGTACCTGAGATTATCATTGGCGTACACTTTATGTTTGTTGTTGTCATCGCAGAAAAATAGAAACCGTCTCTAAAATAAATATTGGCATCACCGTCGCGGCTGGATAGGACAAAACTCTGAATAACATGGAAAAGATACCTTTTACCGCACGTCGTGTCGTTCACGCCACATGTAGTTAGGACACGGTGCAAGAGGATATTAACAATTTAATTATTTAAATATTGTCCTTTGAATTACATTCAAACTACAACATTTTATTTAACAATACAGCTATCAAATTGTTTGTACCTTCAAATAATTACACAAATTTAATCTAATCACTTTAATCTTGTGGAATTAAAACAAATTTAAAGTAAGGTTAAGTCACATGCTTACAGATTCCATTCACATTGCGTTTACTACACAGAACATCATGGAATGCACAGATATTGTGTGCTGATATGAGAGAGGTGAACTATATCACCTGGTGAACCATATGAACTCAAAATTGAAACATATGATTTGTTAGTGCTGCTATAACCTTTGTAAATCGTATAGTGGTATGACAATGAAGCATTGGAAAATTAAAATCAAACCACATAAAGTATACAAACACAGTAAGGTGGAAGCTCATACAAATTCAAGGCTTCAAGTAATCCCCTTGTTCCTCATGGGCAGTGAAGGGCATTATTAAAAGGGAAGTTGGCATCATGGAGATACAGAGCCAGCAGCACACAAATGAGACACACTCGAGATTAACTCAAAACATAAAAAACCTATCAGAAAATATTATCTGAAATACATAAAGGCTAGGTCTCTTTGAGGTCTGCAGTCAAGCAGGTCTTGCTTCATGTGGTCCCTCTCTCTTAAGACTTCATGAAATGTAACTCAGTACCATGATAAACTAAACAAAAGACAGAAATGTGTGACATTTTATTATAATCGCATCATTGACCGCAGAAGGATATGTCTTTTACACATTTTACATTTACATTTATATTCTTAGAAAAAGTGTAATTTCTCACTGCTTGAGCTGTAATTGTGAGAGAAACTGTGTGTGAGTGCTGTTTCCAGCAGTAATTTTATTGTTTTTTTGTTTGGTTGGTTGTTTTTTTTTTTTCTTTTTTTACATTTTAATGGCATACAGCCAATAGAGAAGCAGGCTATAGTTCTACCAGAAGGCTCGGGAGAATAATACTGTAACAATTAACCATTTATTAACAGCCCAGCAAGCAATATTATGATATTAAGTTATTTGGCGTAGGCCCCTTCCATAGCTCGCAATTAGAAAATCTGGACTCTGCATTACCTGCCTGAAGATGAAGGCAAGGGCAGCCGACCCTCTGTGAGGTATGGGAAGGGAACATCCTGGTGGTGGTGGGGGAGGATGGAGGGGAATGGAAGGGAACCTATTTACCACAAGTATTAGAACACTGATTGGATCGATGAGAAGGTTATAAGTGATGTAACAACATATTGAGTCGTTCTGGCAGAACCTTATGCTAAAGCTTTCATTTCCATGTATCTATAGATTTCAGGTAACTGCTGAATCTAAGGTGAATGGACTTTATACATCCACTTTATGTATGACCTTGGGACAGTTGGCTGAAAGAAGTCAAATTAGTTTTGAAATAAATTCTATCAGCAATTTAGCTACATTCTGGGAAAAAAAATTTATATAAAGCCAAAAAATGTATGACTTTTTTCTTCATCTGACTTTATTCCATGAGTTCTTTAAAAAAAAAGTTACTGCCACCAAACATTTCCAAGAAAATGTATATAAATTTTACTTTAAAAATTAATTTTAAAGAAAAATTAATACATTCCAATGTATTTTTGTTTACTTTTCATTTTTTTTTTACAATTAACAGGACCACTGACATGATTAGTGATTATTGAAAGTGTCCGTGAGTGACAAGTGAAATCAAGGCCGCGCACTCATTCTCGCTGAATCAAACGCAAGCACACGCCCCGCACTTTCATTAAGTTAAATGTCTGCTTCGTTCTTCTCCAATGATGTCTGCTGATTGCAGAACCTTGTTAAAAAATGGTAAATACAACTACTAACCACATAGTCAACATTATGAAAAAAGTTTGCTGGTGCTTCAGTGACTTAGCCTGGATCCCAGCTCGAACTCCGCCCACTAAATTGAGGAGTAATTATGGTCACAGCAAAAAACGTTTTCGCCAATCAAATTGCCAGGGCGGGCTTTATACGATGATGGACAGATGATCTGCAGGGACATAATCATCACGTTATCAAAGAGCGGCGCACTTAACTGGTTTCCCTGCAGAGATGACTGCAGCTGGAGAATTGAGATGTATAGATTCCGCTGTCGCATCTGTTGTAAAATGAATCGACAGCACGTTGATTTTAATAGACAAACAGAAAACTGCAATCAAGGCATTTGTCGATTCGGAAAGATATCTTTGCCGTCCTTCCTCCTACATGATTCGGGAAAAATTTAACTTATCAGCTGGCTCTGATGGTTGCTAAGAACATGGGACGTAATGAAAAGCCTATGGTCAGTTGTGGTTTCTCCTGTGGTCGCACTCATGAAGGACCAAGTAAAAGAAGCAACACTCGTTATTTTACTTCTAAAATAAGTAAGTTCTGTTGACAACTGTGAAATGCAAAGTATTTGCCTTACTGCGTTGCTCTGATTGGTTGTAGGTCTACCAACTATCCAATTGAGTGCAGAGGGTTTTTTTTTTTCCTGGTTCGGTTAAGACCGCTAACCTGACTCCGCCAGATGGATTTGCTCCGCATATCCATCTGGAAACTTTCCGTTGAAGAAGTTTTGGTAAGGGCGAGAAATACTGGTTAGCTGATTGGCCTATGTTGGTGATAGACGGGCCAAATCAACCAATCAGATCAACGAAGCACATGAGCGTACTAACTTGCTGCTGCAGGTAAAGGCTCGTTAGCTCAGCAAATAAGCAACATTTCGGCAAAGGATATTTGCCCTTTATGTAACTACAATTTGCGAATAAAAGGCACCATTTCAGCTGCCCGGTCCATATTTCACAAGAAGGATGCAAGAGAAAAGCATTAGCGAGCGCTAAAAGAATTAGGACTACGCTGTCTGAAAATGTTTCTAGAGTCGCGTTGCTTGCCGCTTGATTGCGTAACACCTCAACCCGCCTCAAAGCCAACGCTGATTGGACGTCGTTTGGTGAACTGCTCCCAAATTTTCTTTAACGGAAAGTATCCAGACTGATCTGCAGTAAAACTCTTGAAAGCTCGCGAGAATCAGGATGGTCTCACAAGGCTAAAGACACGCCTCATAATCAAAGCCCAATTAAGCAGTTTCAGACTCAAATTCTCAATAGAATATGAGTTTGACGAAGTCAGGCTATCAGTGACTACCTCGCACAGAGAACCTGTCAATCACAGCTCTCAATCATGATGTCAGAGCACCGTTTTTATCATCACATAACTAACTAAAAACTTATTTTAAGAAACTAACACTTTGAAATTACATCAACGTGATATAAACTACAGTAAATGACAGAAACTATCTTTGGAAAAAGGATATGTGAAGTGTAATTTGATTGTTAAGTTGGTCTCGCGTCTTCATTGAATAACATGGGGAGGCGGGGGTTATGAGCTATACTAGGACCGGTCACAGGGGGCGATCGAGACGTTTTGGCTTCACTTTTGAGGGCTTGTTCGGCACACTTGGTGTGTACCAATGAGAGTACAAGGGGTGAACAGCCTCCTACCAACCCCACAAGGCAATGATGTTACTGGGCCAGTTCTGTTCCAGGTAATAATGGCTCACCATCAACTGGCCCGCAACTGGTCACACCTGGCCTGTATTAAATAAACAGGACCCATGATTTAGTCACTACTCATAAAATTTATCTACTAGCTAGGTTTATGTGTTTATAGGTTAAGGGTGCTTATGTGTATATGTAAACAAGGGCATAATGATGGGTTTTGGACTGCATGGTTGAAAATGTTCCTATTAGCAGGGCAGTCTGTAACATTAACCAGGTACAGTCAATTAGAATGAAATTTAGGATTTTCTATAAATTCCTAGATTTCAGAACTTTCAGTTTAAATATTTGTTTGCAAGAGTATAGAATTATTTACATGCATGCATTTGATTGGATAAGAGTGATCAAATATGTCCATTTAAGGGTGTTTGTTTTACTTAATCTGAACCATGTATAAGTATCTGGGTTTTGAGTTTCATCAAAATCAATCAAATAGACTTATTCAAGTTGATGAATTTGGCTGCTAGTTTCATAAGGGTTGTTGTTTGCATTGAAAAGGAGTTTCAATTACATGCCTGCATCAAGAAGCCAAACTTTATATGCTTTGACAACAGGCTGATGAGTTCCTGTAAACTCGCTTTAATTTCATGTCACACTATGCAAATAGATGCCGGTGAATCAATAGACATTAGATTGAGATAGCTGGACAAAGGATAAGAGCCCTTTTAGCTACATAGATAAGGAGAATAATGATGTCTTTTGTGTTTATTCAAACCAGACATCGTGGCACCATTGTATCGCCCCAGCGGCAACTTCACTACAAATGATTAATTTATTAGGTGATTATGGGCTGTTTGACATTTCTTTTTATCGAGATATCAGTTACATCTTTATACTATAGAGATGAAATGGAGCCATAATGTGATAAGATGAAGCAGTGCAGGTTGTAAACATTTTAATTAAAGCATGTTTACTGATCGTAAGCAGCAAATGCAGAACTGTTTGTTTCCCAATTCTTTTAATAGTTTTAGGTACCTGAGTTTTTGGTTACAACCAGTGTGAGTGGATTTGCCTTAATATTTCCTGGATAAAATAGTACTGAAGATCTTATGTTATATTTGTAGAATGCAATAGACTGAATACAAATGAGCTTAGTTAGTTTTTAGCCTGGAGCTGGTTCTCCTTGTGATGTCTTTCACTTTTCCACCAAGGTAGACTGTTAACTCTCATAATTTCTTTTGTTATCGACCAGAATTGACTCACAATACACACATGTATTTAGTTGAATGTCCATGTTAATTAGGAGAATGAGAGTCCTCACTTTTTCTCAACATGTTACAGGCTTTCTATTTCTCCCTCTCGCCCCTTTTACATAACAAATGGTGCTGGATCGAAATAACCTGACCTAACCCATGCAAACACAATAATGGTAAGAAGTTATCAAATTTATAACAATAAATGTGTAGCATAAATATTTGATATCTTGATTGATTTTATCTTGTGCACTCTCAGATAAAAGGCTTGTGTTTTTCACCCATGTTTCATTATTATCCTTTATTATTTTCCTGAATATGAAGAATTTGGAATAGAATGCTTTTCATTGTAGTATTTTTTTTTCTTTAAAGCTACACTGTGGGATTTTTACCCCCATCTAGCGATGAAAAGGTATATGACCATCCAGTGAATATTAGTTTCTGTTCCTCTCAATTCCAATTTCGTTTTAACTCCTACGGTGGCCAATATAGTCCAAGATTAACATGGCTTCCAGTTCGACCTCGTCCATGAGTGTTAACTCAAGTGTAAACGCGAAAGGTGAAGCTTGAATTAACGGGTATGTCCCTCTTTGGCTAATGTACTTTCAAGATGGAGGGGCAAGCGACTGACATTAGAACCTCTACCCATATGTATTTTCAATGGCATATTATACACTCACGAGAATACTTTATTACTTGAACAAAGTAAATATACATTAATGAGCACATATATTTTTGAAAGAACTAAGTGTTTTAGCCAAGAATAAGCTAAAAGAGTTACACAGTGTTGCTTTAAGCATATTTTCATAAATGAAAATGAGTGATATACAGGAGAGGTGACATGTGACACATTGTTTTGCCTCATTATATGTCCTTTCATTAACACACTCTCATGTGACTTGTGTTATGCATGCTTTCTTTCAGAGGTTAACAGTTTTAATTTGGGCAAACCAAGTTTTCTTTACAATCTCAAAGGCATGAATGTATTATTCCAGTCAGAGTGTTTTTTTTAAATGTAATTACTGACCCCATGGAACTGAATGAATTAGGCAGTGTTATGTTTAGCTGGCATAATGAGTCGTCGATAAACAGTGCCAGTGTTCACATTGAGTTCATTAAATCACAAAAAGATTTAATTAGACATAGAATTATTATGCTTTGGACAGTCATATACTGCTGTTTTCCTTGCTTTAGGCTAGATAGTTGATGTCAAGGAGGTCAATAATTCCTGGAGAATGCTATTTGTTATTTTTCCAATTCATCTCAATGGTAGTTGCAGTTTAAAAATAAACCCTTGAATGATTTATGCCAAAGAGAGGATTTCCTGTTGGACAAAATGCTCAGAATTTGCAGTTTAGGTCCCTTAAAATCCCATATATATATATATATATATATATATATATATATATATATATATATATATATATATATATATATATATATATATATATATATATATACAAATATTATAAATGTATTTTCATTTATTTTCTTTATAAATGTCTTCTTGAATAATAGTGTGCAATGTATCCCCCTCCCCCACATTAGAAGTTTCATTCCAATATGACTTTTCCCATCCAAATAGCTACGTTTTTAATAAATGAATTATTCTAATCAGTGTTGAGAGAGTTAAGAATATCTAAATTTAGGCCATTTAATATAGTACTGATTATTTAAAACTATTGTAGCTTATGGATGATAAAAAATCCCCACAGTCAAGCAGATAATAAAAAAGAAATTCTATTTCTCTGTCTATCTTTCTTGAAAAGCAATATAGTAATAAAATTGTTTGCGATAAGATTAGCAACTCTTTCCTTCTCGCTCACGGGTCTTTAATTTGTCCACTGTGTGGTTTATAAAGTGAATTAAGCTGAACAGCAAACCTGAGCCAGGAGTCCAATTTCAGACTTTCAGAAGTTGTGTTCCTCAAAATATTCATTATTTTTAATGTGCTTATGGCTGCCTATTTAAAAAACGGCCACACTGACTGATGTTTGGAAAGTAATTTGAAATAGAAACCTTTCTGTCAGTGTTCACAGGGAGAAAGCTCATAGCAGACAGCTGTGAGAGGGTGATAAGAGACCATATAGCATTTAAAAAGAAGCACAGTACTCATGTACTCACTTAAACGTCATTTAAAATGTGATAAAAAAAGTTATATATCTCTCAAAACACTGCTGATAATAAGTGTTTTAGCTTCTATGTTTTTGATTGCAGAATAATTTAGGAGGCTAAACAAACCATAAAGTACACAACCACATTCTAATACCCAAGGTAGGATAACCTTTAACATGTCTTGAACAGTTATAATTTCTGGTTATGCAATATTCAAAGGGACATGGTCCGCAGAGACAAGATATAATGCTTTCTTGGCTCAGAAACACACTCACATATTTGTGACCTGTAACTACTGTATTACTGTTTCTTTCATTTTTCTTAAATTCAAATTAAGTAGGCTACTATACTTTTACTTTTACTTAATACTTTTAGGTTTATTTTAATATTCTGGAGAAAAAAAACATCCCAGTGCTCAATGCAAATGAAGATACAGTATGCGACTACGGTGCTAGTGTGTTTCTTTTATTTTAATAGCATGAACTAATTAAAGGGGAAAGAAACAAAGGACATTTGGAAGGAGAAAAGCTAATTGCAAAGGCCTATTAAAATATGTTAATATACTATTTTTAATAACAACTGAACTGAAGGTTATTAAAAAATAATAATAATAATAAATAAAAAATAAAAAAGTGGCAAATGGTGCTGTCCAACAATTTAAAGGGGTGGTTTAGCCCACTGTTTTATTTTTTATTTTTATTTTTTTTATGATTGTATTTATGGGGTGCAATATAACATGTTTTTTGTGTTTTTCTCGGAAAATAACACCAAGTATATATACATGAAAAATACATTTACAACATTAGTACTTATACAAAATTCAGGTCCAACATGTTTGTTTGTGTTTGTCATAGACACAAAATAGCATAACTAGTAGCCTAGTGGCTATAAAGCCAGTGCTGGCATTTGATAAAATTAAAACGTTATGTCTGAAATTATACATGCAAATACATTTAAAATGATTAAGTCTTAACCTACTTACAGGTTGTGGCCCAACAACTGCTGCCTCTGGTTTTGAAGTTGGAACTTCATGTTTTAGTAACAGTTTCTTGTTGAATCCGGCATTGAATTCGTGGAGATTCTGGAAGCTGTTTTTCTTAAAATGCGCAGCACAGAGAGCTATGTCATTTTCAGGAACATAATCAAATATAAATTGTATCCATTGTTGACAAACTATATTCGTCCGTCGGAAGCCCGAACACAGAAGAGCTGACATCTGATTGAACATAACACACTTTCGAAGGGAGGGTTGATGCAAATGCATGGGTTAGTGATGTCTAAAACCCTGTTGTAGTCCCATTCAGAGTCGTTTTTGTTGGCATTGAACTTCCTAATTTTTAAAAGACGATATCTCTGCTTACATTGAACTTTCAGTGCTGCAACTTTGCAGATACTGTTCATGCACCAACAGCAACATTACACACTATTTAAAATCAAAAAAGTGAAATCGCAATCAACCACCTCTTTAAAACATTGAGTGAACATTCAAATTATTTTGTCCTGCATTGGTTCCTACACATAAAAAGATACAAATATGTCTCTAGTCAACAGAACAAGAGTGGTACATCTAAGACAATAAACAACACTTAAATCAGAAAAAAATAAACCAACCTGAACACAGTTCTGCAACAGTGACTGTATATGGATATCCTTTGGATGTCTTGGAAAAGGTGGAAGCAGTAATGTAATGTTCCAGCACTCACTGGACTATCTCTTAAATTGAACTAAATTATGTACCTTCTGTAAATTACTTGAGAGCATCAGGACATGGTTTCAACAAGGACACATTTATAAGGACATCATCTTCCTTTAAAACTCAGAGCTCAAAATAGAGTTAGACTCCAAAGAAACAGCAGTGACCCAATAGCCCTGCTAACATCTGAGTGAGACTTTACCATCCACCATTGCACACAGAATGAAGCAGAATGATTGTTGTACATTTATTTCAGTTATTTTAGCACATCAAGCACATCTTTTGTAGAAAATAAATAAATACATAAAATGACAAAACAAGTGGCTAGAATGTATGTTCTCTATATTTAACTTTTGATCATCCCATCTACTGTAAGAATTTTCAATACTTTAGTAATATTGCACTTTTTACTTTTTGGGCATCAATGATCTTTTAAATGGGTCTTATAATGCAAGAGCTCCTGTATTAGCAGCTCCGATTACCTCACACAGACACGCGCTGAAAATCTCAAAAACGTTTAGCCTTTAATGTTCAAACCGGAGTTCGGACAAAGATGGAGAGACTCGGAGAAGAAATGACAACGTAGAATGCAACAGGACATTTCTGAATGGTTAGTTGATGAATTTATGTAGCTGATGTGGAGTTATATTTTTTCTAATTGATCTTTTAACCACGTTTATGTAAATTTTAGGTCACTAAAAACAGTGAAGAAGCTCATTGTAGTCCCTACCATACGTTTGTTGTAGTCCTTAACCCTCTGGGGTCTAAGGTGTTTTTGGGGTCCTTGATATTTTGACCTGCCCTGACATTTGTGCTTTTTTCAGTTCCTTATAAACATATTAATGGCACAGGTGGACGCGAATGGACGTGAACCCATTGTGAATAATTAGTTGGTTCACACCTGAGAAGTCAAGAAGTCATATATATATAGAAGTCATATACAAGTACAGAGCAGAGAGGAACACACTTTATATTATGCAGTTGTTAGCCACAGTAAATATATATATATATATATATATATATATATATATATAACATTCTGAGATGCTGCCCTGATCTTCTAGCTACAGTTGCTAAACATCTTTAGCCGCGTTTCCACCGCAGGAACTTTCCCCAGGAACTAGGAAATTTGGGGTGGTACTCAGTGTGTTTACACCACAGGAACGAGGATCTAAATGAAGTTCCGGGTAACAATGTCCCCCCCAGAAAGTCCCTGCTAGTACTTTTTCAGAGTTCAGGAACTTTCGGGGTGGGACTTGTGCGCTGAACAATGCTGATTGGTTCTTACCACGCTTTTCTTTCTGCCCGATGGCGCGTGTTTGTCCCATCCATCTCACAGTCAATGTACGCTGATAAAAAACGTCTACTTTTATATCTAGCATTATGAGCTTTCTGAATACACTTTGGGTGCTCTTCTCTTTTCTGCCGTTTTGTTAATTACCTCGTTAGTAAACCAGTTGCACACAAAAGCAGCAAAGCTTGAATCTCCTCCATACAAAACTCAAAACAAACGCGCAGGCTAGGAAGAGCAGTCGCACGCAGTTTAACCATGAGTTTAACGTCACTACATAATCTTCCCGCCTTGGACCGGTACTTTCAGTACACCATGTAAACGCAGTAAGCAAGCGGTCTGGGGAAAAAAGGTTCCTGTGAAAAAAGTTCCTGGGACAAATGGTTCCTGGTAATTGCGGTGGAAACGTGGCTTTTGTCAACGATTCCACAGAAGTGTCTGCTTTTGGTCTTTGATAATACCTGGGATTTGTTTTAGATTACCAGCTACACAGATCATATTTTTCCCAAACCCCATTCTCAATTATCTCTGCTCTGCCTGGGAAATTCTATATTTTCCAGTTTTCTTTAAAGGAAATGCTCTTTTTTTATATGACCACCCAGAACTTTGCCTCTTGTCTCAACTCACCAATGTGGACAGACTCTGAGTCAGATTCTTACAAATATTTATGTATTCCAGTGATTTTTTAAGACAAAAACTAAATGTACTGTAGGATTCTGCGTCACTAATAACTGTTTAAGGTAAAGTCTACATTAATGCTGATGGATTTGTTATTCTACAACCTAGTTTTTGCCTAAGATGGATTGAACCCCACTTCTTCTCCATTGAAGTGTCATCCAGCAACATCTCAGTATGTGAAACCTACTACCGTACTTAGAAAGGTAGTGCAATTACTCTTGTGCAATCGTCCTCTTCCTGCAACCTTTTTCCCTGAACTGATAGGAAAATGTGACACAAATCAGATATGTTGAGTAATGCTTTTGTTTATAAAGTAAAATAACCATGGATTCAAGGTCTGAGATTTTGTGAAGGTCAAATTTCTTTCAGAGTTGATTTTCACTTATTTAGGTGCATACCTACTATGCTGCTATAAAAAAGAAGTATTTCAGCCACAATTCTCAGTTTACATTGTTCTGTCCCACTTGAAAATCAATAAAACCAAACATTTATTCTGCAGACTCATTCTATGTTTATATGTGTGTACCTCACCTTGACCTTTGCCAAATGTTTTGAGGGACAGGCTGTAGTTGAATAATCAGTACGTTGTCTCAGTGTGTTGATGAGGGATTATTGATCTAACTGAATTGATAAGGTCAGGCCCTGGGCAGGCATACACTTCTTATTAGCCAAGGGATGGTAAACAATCTCTCCTTCCTCAGAATATGTTGGTTACAACAGTAAGAGTTAGTGACAAACTTGTAACAGACAGATACTTAGATCATTTATTATTGTGGTGCATGAGAAGCCATACACAATCAACACAGTATATGAACACTAGTACACTACTGATTGTGTAATATACTATATATTATTGAATGCCACTGAATCACTCATTCAATCAATTAATTTAAAAAAAGTTATGACTGATTTTGGAACTACTCAGCAAACTATTCTTAAAACGTTCACCATTCTTTTACATCGCAGAAATAATAAGAGTAGTGCTACATTTTTTACAATCGCTAGGACATATTTATCAATGCTTAGGTCACTTTTTTTAAACTCTTCACAGCAAGCACAGCATACCTGTACGTAGGTCAATGTGAGCTAATCTATGGATCATTTATCATTGATTTGGCACAAAATACATTCAGTGACAGCATCTACAAAATATTGTTTTGTAGTAATAAAAACGTCTTGGTTATGGATGTAACCCTCGTTCCCTGAGTAGGGAACGGAGACGTCACGTTGTGGCTACGAATGGGGTTTGCTTAGAAGACTAGCATCTTCGAAAAGAAATAAAACAAGCCGGCGGTACAACGGAAGTGGCAGGGAGACGTAACATCCCTAGTCAGGGAACGAGGGTTACATCTGTAACCATGACGTTCCCTTTAATTGTCACTGCAAGTTACGTTATGACGATGAATGGTGTTTCCAGTCCAATCATGCCACCTTTGCTGTCTTCCAGTGCCCTGCGTAAGTCTGAGCCCCCTGTAATGAGACTAGCACGGACGAAGGACCCCTACTTAGCACAGGAATACCAAGGTACACTGGGAAGCATATCTCAGTGGAAACATGCAATAAGTGCCTGCCCAAAGGGAGGACTTACAGAATACACATACTGTATGACCCACAAGGGGGTACGTATGGGGAACACTGGGGTGTCCAGTGCGAAGGATGGAATATTTTAACCCCAGGGGTGGCAGAGTGGCTTGCCAAGGAAAGACACATGCTCAGAGAGGCTTACAGTGGAAATACACATGTGGTCTCACCCAGAAGGGGGGCAAGCAAGCAAAGACACCTGAGTCCTAGTAAAGGCTGTTGAAGCGAGTACACGGGAAGATACTGTCCACTCTGAGATTGTAGAATCTGGCGAATGTGTTGGCTGTTGCCCAGCCTGCAGCTCTGCAGATGTCTGTTCAGGGAGGTTACTCCGGGTGGAGTGTGCTGTCACATCAAGGGGGCATTGTCGACCTGCTGCTGGAATGCCAAAGCAATGGTGTCCACTGTCTAGTGAGACAACCTTTGCTTGGATAGAGCCTTTCCCTTCAGCTTCCCACCGTAAAAGACAAAGAGCTGGTCAGAGGTCCTGAAACATTGCGTTCTGTCTACATAAGCATGGAGGGTGTGTACTGGACAGAGCAATGCCAAGGCTGGGTCTGCCTCCTCCAGGGGCAGTGCTTGCAGGTTCACCACCTGGTCCTGGAAGGGAGTGGTGGGAACCACATAGGGTCTGCGCAAGGCTGACTGGAGGAAACGCAGATTGATGCCCCACAGTCAGCTGTGCGCCAGTGTATCCGTGCCGAGCAGGCCCTCGGTCGTGGAAGGCAAACAGGTCTACCTGTGTGTCCTGAACTAATCCCAAATCAGCTGGACCGACTGGGGATGGAGTCTCCATTCTCCACGAGGAGACTGAAGCCATGAGAGCTTGTCGGCTGCACAGTTTAGGTCTCCTGAGATATAAACAGCTTGAATTGACCTCAGATGCTTCTGACTCCGTAAGAGGAGATGGCGGGCGAGTTGCGACATACGGCGGGAGCGTAGACCACTTTGTTGGTTGTTGTACACTACTGTTGCGGTATTGTCTGATCGGTCTAGTCATGTGCTGGTTCTTGAGCAACCCATGGAAGCATTGCAAAGCGTGACGTACTGCCAGCAACTCAAGGCAACTGACATGCCATAGGCGCTGGGGTCCTGTCCAGGAGCCCGTGGCAGCATGTCCATTGCACGTGGCACCCCAGCCTGTGGTGGAGGCATCTGCTGAGACAACACTATGCCTGGAAACTCGGTCTAAGGGCACTCCAGCCTGTAGAAAGCTAAGGTTCATCAACAGGGTGAAGGTCTGATGGCAGGTCGGAGTAACTGGTACTCAGAGTGTGCCTTGTTGCCATGCCCACCTCGGGACACGATCGCAAAGTCAGTGCTGAGGCGCTCGCTCGTTAGCTGCACGCACATGGCGACTGAGACGATTTTCATACCGGGAAAAGAAATCCTCTGCACATGGCAAAGTTTGCTCTTTTTCCAGTTGACCCTAAGGCCCAGACTAAGTAAAAAAAACTGTAATATGCAGTTTCGAAACTGCCTTCATTGAATTAAACTTGTTAATTAATTAAATTAAACTTCATTGAAAGTTCAGCTTGACTCTGAGAACTACAGAATGAAAAAGCATTTGAAGTCCTCTGTCCTGATTAAATGCTTAAAGCAGAGGCTAAATATAAGCTTTTCGTTGAGAATCTGAGATCATGTGAAAGAGCAGAGATGAGTGTATTTGGGCAGAGATCACAGCCAAGTTCCCTCCACTGTGATGTTTAATGTCTCTAATGAGCTTTTTTCTCCTGGTTAGTGAAAGCCTCACACTTTCACATTAAGCTTTCAGGTCAACCATATCCCCAGGCCAAGGAGCTCCTGACCACACATACGTGCAAAAAAATATTCATTATCCTTAGGTTTTGAACAGCCTTTGTGTGCTCCATTGCATTTGTTCGTTCGTGAGTGAGTGCATGTGCATGTGCATGTGTGTAAAAAAAAAATCTTTTTTCGTGTAAGTTAGGGAAACTTGTTATTATTAAATATCACAGGGTTAGAAATGGGAATTTGTCCACTCTCTTTTGCTTTGATTTTTAAGTTGCTAAGAAATCCAACAGCAATTCAATTTCCCAAAGTATAACATAGCAGCAGAGCTTTGTTCAAAACCTAGTGAGCTGCCTCACTGCCTACAGCCTAGAGAGCTGACTGCCATGGAACTTCAAATGTGAGTGATTTCTTTGGGTTTCTCTTCAGTCGACTCACAGTTGATTCCAGTAAAGTTAACATTTCGATAAGATGACAGTGTGATATTACAAGATCTGCCTTTTGGAACAATCTTTGCTCCAGTTAGTGATGGTAGAAACTAAGCTTTCTGAAACCATGAATTAACTGAACCAATTGCTTCACAAAAAGTAGGGGAGAGCTGGGCACAACCTAACGCGGGCTAGTTGTAACACCCTTGTTTTAAATACTTCCACAAATGCTATGTCAAAACTTGGTGTATTTACTAGTTGCCATAACACTATTTAGAGATAATGCCAAAATTCAGAAATCTTTGGAAGATATCACTGACATTCATTTAACCATGGCAAAATCTCTATTTTTGGTTTTTATTTTAAATTAGTCAAATCTGATATTATTTTAACCTCCGATATTATTAAACAGTTTAGATAGTTCTTAAATTTGCTAACCAGCAGAAGACACTTGCAGGGTTAAAATTCCAGTTGTGCAGTTGGACATGTTTTAACACTGCGTTGCAATGTGCCCCTATTAGAACTATGCTATTCTATTCTATACTTTTATGAATTCTATTGAGAAAACATGAGAAAAGGTGAATAAAGTTTACCAAGAAAAAGTATAGGCCTACTCTGTATTAATGAAACAAAACCACATAATTGTACTAAATATGTGTGAAATTAATGTTGGGAAAATGAATACTCTGAACCCTGATTTACACAAATTGAGAAAGTCAATTAGGTTTGAGCGCAAAGTGTTAGGTTGTGTGCCGCTCAGCCGCTCTCCCCTATTCAAAACACCACAAGTTGGCAGCACCTGCTGGTCAAGACAGTGTAAATGCAACGTGAACATGGTCTGAACGTTAATAAACACATAATTTACAAACCTATTACAAATGTTAAATTAATTTGTGTTGTGTTTTAGGATTTTTAAGGCCAATCAGAAACAATAAACTCTCTCCTTTTTGTAAAATTCATTACATTCATTAAAATGATAAAAAATGACCAAAGACCAGATAAAACAATATATTAGACACTAGTTCATGCCTATGATTCCATAAAATGCTGTTTGCGTTGGCAACTCACTAGGTTTTTGAACAGCAAGTGGGATCGATTGGTAAAAGCTGCTTTGTGAAGGAAACAACAGTGGTCTTTCATAAAGCATATCAAAGAGGCCTGTAAGAAGTGTCATTACCTCTTTATTGCCTTGTTGTGTGTGTGTGTGTGTGTGTGTGTGTGTGTGTGTGTGTGTGTGTGTGTGTGTGTGTGTGTGTGTGTGTGTGTGTGTGTGTGTGTGTGTGTGTGTGTGTGTGTGTGTGTGTGTGTGTGTGTGTGTGTGTGTGTGTGTGTGTGTGTGTAGTATGTGTGTGTGTGTGTGTGTGTGTGTGTGTGTAGAGATGTGTGTGTGTGTGTGTGTGTGTAGAGAGAGAGAGAGAGAGAGAGAGAGAGAGAGAGAGAGAGAGAGAGAGAGAGAGAGAGAGAAAGAGAGAGAGAAAGTCTTCCATTTAATTTGCGTCAAAAATGCTTGACTCGCCCATCAATTGTGGATGTTGACAGTGAAGAAGACTTCAAGACTTCTGCTGCTATGTGCATACTGAAACAACATGGAAAGTTGGAGTCGTGCCTTTTAGTTCTGAGAGGTTGTGATTTATTGATTAGGGAGATCATGTTTTATTCACGAGAGGAAGACAGAGAGCATGTGTGTGTATACAGTATGTGTGTGTTATGGAGGAAGATGTTTGCTAGTGGGAAATTATACGGTTAGAGACATGACACTAAAATAACTGAAACAGTACGTTTGTTAGTTGTCAAGGTCTATTGCATCAGTTGCTAAAACCCTAAATGCAATGACCTCACGTCTTGTCTCCATATACTGTACCTGAAAATGGATGTATCTGTCAGTTTTATAAATGGACCTAAAGTATTGCAATTTATTTCAACCCCTGGAAGTCATCACACCACTACAGATATGGGGCAGAAATAGTAAATTTGCTTTAAGCATTTTATTCAGCCAAACTAGATAGCTTTAGTACACAATTTCTGAAGGAATTACTCATTATTTGGAACAGGATTCTAAAGTAAGAAGCATGATAAGTTTTTGTTAGGTTTTGGATAGTAATGACTCAAGTGTTACTACTTCCTTCTAAATAAATGATTGATTATTTGGAACAGTATTCTGTTGTGAAAATCATGGTAACCCACTGGTAATGGCTCAAGTGGGTTACACTTTATTTTGACATTCTACTAACTATAAGTAGCTTTTCAACTACATGTCAACTAACTGTCATTAGAGTATTAATAGGCTGTAGTAGACTGTCAGTAGTCTGTTAGGTTAGGGTGTTAGTGTTCAGGTTAGGAGAACAAGTTGACTTGAAGTTGCTAAGTTACTTATAGTCTGTTGAATGTCTGTTGGGGGACCAACAAAATAAAGTGTTAGCAGATATTTAGCTGACAGTCTACTAATACTCTAATGATAGTTAGTTGACATGTAGCAGCAAAGTTACTTATAGTTAGTTGAATGTCTAAAATGGACTATCAAAATAAAGTGTTACCGAGTGTGTTACCCTCAAGGGTTAACAAATCCATCAGAAGAAATTACAATCCAAAACCTTACAAAAAGCTTACAATGAATTCAGTCACAACATGCTATTAGGTTTCGAACAGATTACAAATGAGTTTGAATGAGCTCTTCTTTACCAGACTAACCTTGCAGAGCAAATCTAAATTTGCCGAAAGTTGTCTGGGGGGCCTTTTGTGTTGGAAGATAGAGAGCCTTTGAGTCAATAAGGTCAAGAACCATAGTGTACATGATTCTCTGCTTAGCCAATGAAAGTGACTTGTCAGGAGAGCTACACATTGCCTCAAATTTGTGCTGTGTGATGTGTGTGTTCTCTGTGAGTCTATTTCTCTTCAAAACTATCGCCTGATGAAAGTTCTTCAACTATACCACATAGTCTTTGAATTGGGAATGACTAAGGCAGGGTGCAAGCTTATGATTGTTGCTTGTCAGATAGCACAAAAGGGGGGGGGATTCATGTTCTTTATTAGATGGCTGCTATCTTAAGAGCAGCCACTTTTTTACACTGTTTGCAGAACTAAAGTTCATTGTAAAGACTTTATTTATTATTTGTAATGTAGGCCTACATCACCTAGAAATTTTGGACTTCAAGACAAAAAAAACATTTCAAAATGCTTTTAATTGAGAAACTAAAACCATATTCATTAAAAGCTGCATTCGCAGTCATACTACTGTAATTTAAAATAATTGTGTTTTTATATATTTTTTTATAACTTGATGATAAAAAGACAATAACAAATTCATACATACTGAATACAGCTGCTTACACCTCTTGACGAACATGATATTGTTATATTATATATTTAAGAAGTCTCACTCCTTATTAATATTTAAAAACTAACAATTTATACTTTTTTAACATTTTACCTTAAAAATACGTTTAAAAACTCTTACCTAGATAAATCTTTTACAACCCCTAAATGAGATGGTAATTCACATATGCACACCAGGCTTATTAACACACTAAATGACTAGATATTTTAGTTTGTTCATGCACAGATGTCCTAGTTTGCTAATAATTAGATGGTAAAGATGGTTGCATGTGTGGGTGAGATTTGACTTTAATTAATGCAAAGCCGAATTTTCAAAAGACTGGAATCAAACAGTGTTTGTACGACTGCACATGTGGAATCCCTAGCGAGAGGGATCAGTACAGACTAACTGCTTAAGTGGCTCTTTGGGGGTTTAAGAAAATACACAGATTCTCCCTTTACCAAATCTCATTGTGTCTTCTGTGATGGTCTTATGAGACATGTGGAGAGACTACTGCTATGAAAACATTCAAATCTTGAGAGGTCAAATGAGCTGATGAGATCAGCCCCACACAGTGCTTTAACACTGGATGTATTCCTCTCTCTGATGCTCATCCATTTCCTCTTTGCTTAATTAAACCATTGAGATTGTGCCAGAAGATGAAACACAGGAGTGGGTCTGTTATTTGGAGAGGATTTAGAGAACACAAATGCTATACACAAATCATTTGGAGCATTGCATCTGTTCAGGAGAGAGATGGAAAGAGATTGTTTTGGTGATGGAAATAGTTTATAAAAAAATCCCCACATGGTGTTAAAATATGAGTGTGTGCAAGATGCTTTCCCATAATATGACAATACTAATCCAAGCATGCAAATCCATGTAGAAAATACTCCTCTTGTGGATAATCCAACACATTTTCCATGAGATTATGACTAAGCGGAAATGCAAACAAGCATTTTGCCTGACATTGAATGGCAGGATTTTTTTTAGTTTTAAAGACTGTCCTTGGAAAAAGTTATGCTTTACTTAACTTTACTTTCAAGGATGCTTAACAAAGAGGCATTTTAGTCATCTATATTCACACACCCCACATCACTACTAAACCTACCCTAAACCATGCCCATGCATATCCTATGCATGTAGAAACTCATTTCCGTGTATAAATTGCACAATAAACACAATGCGTGCTATAGAGACGCATTTAGTGTGACCGGGTTGGTATACCATACATACTGTAGATATTTATTTTTGTTTATTGATTAGATATTTATTGATTTTAGATTTATTTGATAGATCTTAGATTTCTGTTTTAGATCTTAAGCCCTGTAGACGCACACACACACACACACACACACACACACACACACACACACACACACACACACACACATATCAACTGAAAATAATTTTGATTGAACAAACAAAAGTGGTCAGTCATGTACAGCAAGGCCTATTCTACACAAATAAGACAAAATGGTAACACTTTATTTTACAGACCTGCAAACAACTGTGTAAGTACACCGAAATTACGGTGTACGTTTCTGTAATTATAGTGTACTTCCGTGTAAGTATAAGGGAACAATATGTTAAGTTTGGGATAATAAAGGGGTAACAAGCACCACTTTAAGTTACAGCCCGCAGGAGTAACACTTACCCTGTAACTACACAGAACAAGGGGGTAACAAATGCTACTTACTATGTTGCAATACGAAACAACACTATTTGCACTGTAATTACAGAGAAAGGTACTGTTCTCAAGAAGAAAAAAAAGAAAAAAAAAAACGTTTTAATTACACAGTATATTTGGCCTGACATTTAAGTGTCATTGCAATTCAATGGGATAAGGTAAGTACTAATTACCACATGGTACTGTCTAAATTAAAATCATAGCAGAGACAAATTATTTTGACTTTTTTAGTAATCTAGTAAGAAAAACTAATAAATAGTAGTAGTAGTAGTATATGTATATATACAGTATATATATATATATATATATATATACTTTAATTTTCAACCCACAGATGTTAAAATTACCCTGAATATATTTTGCCAGAAATGTGATACATTTTATAAACAACAGACGTACAATTTTTGCCTGGAATATATTAACAGAATAGGTACCTGTTATTTTTAACTAATTAAATAATTTTCTTGTATATCTGCTTGTTACCCCCTTATTACCCCAAAAATAACATATTGTTCCCTTATACCTACACTGAAGTACACTATAATTACAGAAACGTACACCGTAATTTCAGTGTACTTACGAAGTTATTTGCAGGTTGTATATCTGCTTGTTACCCCTTTATTACCCCAAACTTATCATATTGTTCCCTTATACTTACACAGAAGTACACTATAATTACAGAAATGTAGGCTACATCATAATTTTGGTGTACTTAAACAGTTGTTTGCTAGTCGTAAAATAAAGTGTAAATAACCGACAAAATAAATTAAATACTGCTCATATATTTATAATGTTAAAATTATTAATAATAATATGCATGTTGCAGTAATAACAATATAATTTGCATATACCTCTTGAAGAGCAGATCTTTGCAGAAAGTTTGGTTACTTTGCATTTTCACTCTCTGTGACTAATTTGTGTTGACAGTTCCTTCCCCATATTACTTTTCAGGAAGGCTTTCCTTTGACAGGCACTTTTTCAGCCTTTCAAAAGAGCTTAAACATTAAAACATAAAACCACCAAAGACCTAGATAGCCACAAAGAAAAGCTTTTTCATTTCTCATTTTCTCAATTTCTGTCAAACTTATTTTAGAGCAGGTGTGGAATCTGTGGATAATACTGTTTAGATGCAATACTCTGGTTCCCAGCAATGCACCATGGTATGAATTAACTATTCTGAATAATGGTACATATTGCTATTCTATTTTACTGCCTCCTGTTGTCATTGTATTTGTTGTGGCCTTCAGTTGTTTGTCTTGTGGTGATTATTCAGAATCTGAGCCCATCTTTGTTTCCTTAATGTATTTTTCTTGATGATTTTGTCTTTCCGATTATTCTGGTTTGTCCATGTGCATCTGAATGCATCAAATGTTGATACACCCATCTACTGTGTAAGTGAGTGGCACACAGTGAGGCAACCAAGCTGAGTTTGAACCTGTTTGAAACATAAAACAAATATGAATATACATAAAACAGAGAGTTTATAGGGTTAAACATTATACATTTGAATGTTTGTTGTTTTTTTAGATAATATCATGTCAACAAAGTTCAGAAAAGTACACTTTCTCTCTTTTTTTAAGACTTGCACAAAATGAACTTACTGACATGCTTAGATATAAATTATTAATTTTTCCCCTCAGTTTGTTCTTACTACCGTGAGAATGTTGCCCATCAGGCTATAGCATCTTTACGTAGACATTGTGGAGAGCGAGTTGGGATGAATTGTAATTCTGACAGCAGCAGTTGCAGCCATTCCCTCCAGAGATGTACTGTTCTCAGCTTTAACAGCAGATTAACAATGACCAGTTCAGTCTCAGCTGAGGCGCTCTGCTAAATCACAAACACCTCAGTGCCAGGGAGATGCCAGAATTGAGCAGGCACGAGTGGGTAGGCCAGATGGTTCAGGCACTGTCCTGTCTATTATTATGATGGAAACATGGTCCCAACGAGACATTCTGGGCACATTTTGCAACTAGCATTTTTTATTTTTAATGGGCCACTATCTCACATAAACTGAACATGCATGGATAAAACAATAGACTGTCTAATCTCCTATGTAAAGGTTACGGATTAAGTTAGAGTGATTCTGGTAGCCCTGGCTTGTTTCATGATGAATTTATTTTATTATTTTATTAGTCTCTCATATAGAGTAACAGCATTAAAGGTTGTATCGGCGATTGTGGGTAACGTCACTTCTGCTTGTGTTTGAAGCAAGATCCCAAACAAAACAAGTTAGCCTGCCCCTACCTCCCGTTTCGTGCATCATGAAAAAAACGATCATGCACGCTTTTAACTCTTTTAGTTTATTCTTAGCTAAAAACTCGTAGTTCTTTCAAAAATATATGTGCTCATTAATGTATATTTGTGATGCGATCTGGGAAAACCTGTCGAATGTCGCGCTGGAACGTTTTCAGTAAAGTCTAAAAATAGACTGAATGTCAGTTTTTTTGTCAAAATTTGTTTTTTATTAAATTATTATTCTATAACATCTTGTTTATCATCTCTGAATATAACTTGGGAAAATTCACTAGTTTACTGCAGAAAAATAGCGATTTATAATGACCAGCTGAAAAGACTGCGTCACTTTAACAACATGCACGCAGGCGGAGCGGAGGGGGAAACACCATGGGGAAACACAAATCTCCCGTTTAGCTCTCCTTCTCTTTACACTACAAAGACAGTTCACCTATCAAAATAAACCACATAACAGAATAAAGTCCAGTCCTGGGTGAACTACAACGGCACGCAAGTTTTTATTTATTTATTTTTATCCAGCGTTATCGTGTGGTATGATGCGGAGCACAAGAGAACAGAGTTTGAAGTTGCTCGTCTAAAAGACCTTGCTCGCCTCTCAATCGTCCAATTTCAAAACGGTTTTCACAGGATGAATTTTGAGTTCGTAAGTTTTCGAATGATACCCAATCTATGATGATTACTAAAATATGTGATATGTAAAAAAGGCAATAAAAAAGGGAGCGCCAGTCGTCGCGCTAGCAGGATGTGACAGTTATTTAAACCTGTTTTTCTCAAAATTCTGTTTCTGAAAATCATAGCGATCAGCTGACTTAAGATAACCATAACTTTTGTTACAGACAACCGATAAAATAAATAAAAACAGATTTGGAAAGGGCTTGAACCCAGCTTTAATATGGTATCAAAACCTGTAATATGTCAAATTTCACCATGTGGTGGGTTTTCCCAGATCACATCATATTTACTTACGTTCAAGTAATAAAGTATTCTCGTGAGTCTATGCCATTGAAAATACATACGGGTAAGGGGTTCTAATGTCGGTCGCCATGTTGCCCCTCCATCTTGAAAGTACATTAGCCAAAGAGGGACATCCCCGTTAATTCAAGCTTCGCCTTTCGCATTTACGTTTGAGTTAACACTCATGGACGAGGTCGAACTGGATGTTAATCTTGGACTACATTGGCCACCGGTAGGAGTTAAAACGAAATCAGAATTTAGAGGAACAGAAACTAATATTTACTGGATGGTCATATACCTTTTCACCACTTGATGGGGGTAAAAATCACACAGTGTAGCTTTATAGGTAATTTTGGTAATCAAAAATTGAGTTTTAAAGGGTTAGTTCGCCCAAAAATGAAAATTCTGTCAGTATTTACTCACCCTCGTGTTGTTCCTAACCTCATTCCCCATTGACTACCATAGTATTTTTTTTCCTACTATGGTAGTCAATGGGGAATGAGATCTGTTTGATTAAAACATTCTTCCAAATATCTTCCTTTGTTTTCAGCAGAATAAATAAACACATAGAGGTTTGGAACAACATGAGGGTGAGTAAATACTGACAGAATTTTCATTTTTGGGTGAACAAACAGGGATAGGCCTACAATTATGACTACAGGGGGACTTTCAGTACCGAGTTTCAGTACAGACTCTGTACACTTTTCAATACAGAGTCTTATTTTGAATGATTCATTATAATAAGTCTTTTTTTCTCAAATCAGTCTACACAGGTTGTGCTGCATGCTGAGAAGCACTGCAGGAAACACTGCTGTGATCTGCGTGCAGCGTATTGTATGCAACTGTGTGACTTTCCAGTTTGTTTTGGCATATTTTTAACTACATATGCATCTTAACATCGCTATTGAAACAAATCAGATTCAACTCCAGGGAATAGCACTAGCTGAAGGAGTGGCCCCTGCTGGTTGGTAAAGGTGAAGCACAACCACCCAAATATTAACATTAGTGTTAGCTTGGTGCTAAAATCACAGAGTCTCACTGTGAGGAAGTGGTCCCCGCTGGTTAGTGCGAGTGAAGAGCGGTAGCACACGTAGTGGCTCTGAATGATTTACAGCCTGTCAGTCCCCGAGCAACTGGAGTAGCTGTGACTCTCATCCAACAGCATCTTTAATGAATGGGGAGGGTGTTAAAAATACACAGGTTGTCAATTATTGAACATCTCTCTCTATCTCTCTCTCGTACTCGGACCCTTACATTTATTGGCTTGCTAGGCTACCTTAATCTTTCTGTCTTTTCAGGTTTGCCCTCTTTTTTGAAACCTGTGTCCCCCATATTCCTTCATGCCACCTTTATTTATTTCATATGCTTGTCACAAGAAGGACTGAACTATATATTTAAAATGTTTATATAGTAAAAGTTTAGCAAAAAGATTGAATTGCATCATTTAAGCATTATCATGCCATTGGCACGAAATAAGAAGCATAGCAGAATGTTTTCGCTGCTCTTTTCCATACAAAAGATGACGATTTCCAAGAAAAAAGCGGTAACACTTTGCAATACGGGTGCACTAATAAGCATTAATTCATGCTTAACTAATGCACAGATAATACTGAATTAATGTGTAACTAATGATTATCTAAGCTATTCATTAATGATTACCACATTAGGGACTAATTAAGACTCTGTAAGGTTAATGTATTAGTTCATACATGAATTGTTATTAATTAAATATGTAATTGTGGATTAATTCCGTAATAACTTATTTTTTAACTAATAGTATTAATTAATATGTTAATTACCAGAATGAGCCAAAGCCTTGTATTTCAACTTCCAGATAATATGACAGGTACACTAATATGCATTACATGATTAATTACTTCATTGTTAGTGCAAATTCATGTGCAATTTACTACAAATACTAAATGACTAGTTAATAATGATGTGCCCCAACAAGTAAAGTCATAACATAATGATACCTTTGCAAATCATTAGCTAATGATTTATTAAAGCAGACAGCTGGAAGTTGAAGTGCATAGCTTTGACTAATTGTGGTAATTAACACATTAATTTACACTATTAGTTAATAAAATATGTTATTAAGGAGTTAATACACAATGACACATTGAATTAATAGCAATTTATGTATTACTTAATCTATTCATCATATAGACTCTTTATTAGTTGCTGATGCAGTAATCATTAATTAATGGTTTAGTTCTTCATTATTTATACATTAACTCATGATTATCTGTGCATTAGTTAAGCAAGAATTAATGCATATGAGTGCACACGTATTGTAAAGTGTTACCAAAAAAGCTTATGACCTTGACCAGACCACTTAAAAACTGTGTCCAGACCACTGCAAAAGCACATTCTATAAAATAAAATAAAATTACATTTTACTCTCATTTAGTTTTAAACCATAAAACTTGTTTTTCTTCAAAACACAAATTAAGATAATTTAATTAAATCCTGTCTCTCCATTGAAAGTCAATTCCCCCAAAACGTTGATGCATCATTCTTAAAGACATCATAAAAGAAAACATAATTGAGTGGTTTAATCCAAGTCTTCTGAAGAGACACGATGTGATGAACAGATTTAATTTAGGCTTTTATTCACCAGACTTCACCAGATGGTAAATGGAGGCTGAAACGTGCTTATGCAAAAATGTGTAGCTCTGAATTGAAATTACAAATTCTTCTTAACTAATATTTAATCCTGTTGCCAACTCTGTTGCTGCCCTCAAACTTCATTTGCACTTCTGCATATTTAAAAATTAAAATTAGCATCATTGACATCAAATCAAAGTGTTTTCATGCATCTTCACCCTTTTGTGTTCCACAGAAGTGGGGAGTAAACAATGACAGGATTTTCATTTTTTTGGTGAACTGTTATCAAGTGCATAACAGCAATATCTGCTGTGCTGTAGTTATCATATAAAATGCATGATCGAAGAGTGGGACATATATTAATGATGTGCAAGATGGCACATGGATGTAGTATTGCTCAATATTGCAGTGTTGCAAATCCCAGTGCATTACCGAATAAGTGCACGCTCGGGTAACGCCGTGTGCAAGTACATACTGCCCCCTACAGGCTCACTGAGATTCACTCCGCAGAGATTGAGACAGATGTGAGTTATGATGCAAATTCCCATGTGCTCGATGACACAATGAGAGCTGTGTTCTGACTGAGTGTGTGCTTTGCTCTGTCACCTCCAGAGTACAGAGAGACAGAAAACTTAGCTTCCCAAAGATGCAGTCACAGTGTGAGACTTGAGAGGTAGAGAGAGACAGAGGCACATTTTCTCCTTTACAACCACAAATGCAAAAAGTGAAATACTTTGCAATGCTCATTTAGGGGAGGTTGCAGAAAAACTACTATTTTAGCCGCAAAACCTTAGAAAGCAATCACTGCTTTATTTTTGTTTGTTTGCACATAAAGTTGCAAATAGTCTAAACTTCATCACAGCATTTCAGCTCCATGAAAAACTGCAAATATTTACACATACTACACATTTACACATTAGATTTAAGCAATCAAGATCGCTCAATCAAAGTTATCGATCACTGCATCCAAAGACTGCTGAATACCTTTTTAAAGACATTAAACACTTTTTTTCTATTTTATTTTATTTTATTTTATTCTATTCTCTTTTTTGTACAATATATTTTAAAGACTTTATACATGTATTTTACTGCTATCATTTTTAACTCATTTTATTAGTGTATATTATTGATTTGGCAATGTTGTATTTAAACTGTAAAACAAATAACTTTAAATGGATAGTTCACTTTGAAATTAATTTTTGATATGTTTTAGCTTACTTCAAGGGCATCTAAGATGTAGGTGTCAAATTTTTCAATTTTGATATTTGGTCCCACTTTATATTAAGTGGCTTTAAGTACTATGTACTGACATTGAAATTAATAATTTGATACAATGGACTTATTGTGTACATACATGTTTTTACATTGTACTTATATTTTAAAAATACCAGCATGTAATTACAGCTGTAATTAATTTGTGTAATTACATTTGTAATTATACAGTTGACCCTGAAATGCACTGAAATGGCTTGCTGAAAACAAGAGCTGATTTTGACCAGGTAAAATGGTGATACTAATGAGAATTTTTAATAAAAGTATATTACAAAGTTTTCATTTAGACCCTAAACATTCATATAAACTTGTACAAAAATGGCATTATATGACCCCTTTAAGGACATGTTTGTGCATGCCCAGACATCCAGTCTAATGATGTCACAGGCGATTCTAAAATAGTAAAAAAATAAAGACAGAACCCATTGTCAAAATTTCTAAGTCCACCACTCTATTTCATTCAAAACAAACTACAAAATAGAATTATCCAGAATTATAACCAGAATTATCCTTTAATGACAGAAATGCTTTAGCAGATATACACAGCTGTTCAAATGTTTTGGATCGGTACGATTTAAAAAAAAAAAAAATTTCAAGAAGTCTCTTGTGCTCACGAAGGCTGCAGTTTTTTTTCAGGGTTCTTTAATTAATAGTGTGTGTGTGGTGTGTGTGTGTGTGTGGTAAAGGGAAGCAGTCAATGAGAAACACACAGAGCAGTCTGGATCGAGTGCATTTTTGTGGATCTCTAAAATGATGGGGTTGGCCACTGTTGATAACTTGTAATTATAAGGAGACTTGTGGTACTTTAACCTCTAAAAAGAGTCTAAGTGCATAATTCAACATTTATTAAGTCTACCCTGCATTTTGGAATTGGAATTCATTATTTGATTACCATGATTTCATGATTTGTGTGCCACCCCACCCAATAAATGTTTAAAATTTCTTTACTATCTGACTTAGCCGATCACCAAAAGCTGTATTAGATCGAAGATATTTTGTGAATGTTCATGTCACGGCTAAAAATGGAACTTATCAGAAGGTGTATGGTTTATGTTCTCTGCACTTCGTGAAGGAAGGGCTGGAAAAATCCTCTTGTTAGAGGAAACATTGATAGGACAGGCCCGGAGAAACCTGCCCTGTTACCTCCTCCCAAAGTGTTGAGAGGGAAATTTCACAGCTAGTTATTCATGCTGCGATCTCTTCCCCTCCAAATCACAGTGAGAAATTGGCTGAGCCCTAAAGTGACTCTAGCTTGTAGTCTGTTTGATAGAGACCCATGACAGAAGAGAAAATTCAGCTGTCTCTGAAAGGTCTTCTACACTTCGACATAGAGCTTTTCAATCCAGTTTCCTGTGCCTGAAGGCATTGTCCAAACAACTCTCGTTACCAAAGCCCAAACCGGTAAGGCTTTCCCCTGGGCCAAAAAGTCAATTTTTTCAAGCTCTGTAGCAACCTGATCTCAAACTGGCCTTATTCCAACAAAGCAAACAGAATGCAATATTCTTTCGAATCAGTGCGGGGAATGTTTCTTTCTGTAGATTCTGCTATAAATTGTGCTTTATTGGAGCTGCTTGGTATTAAAACCCAAATGTGCTTTGTTTCTGCAGTTGACTTCTTATTTGTAATATTACTTGTCAGCAAGACCTACAGCTCACCTCCTGACAGCTTACAACTCACTGCTCAATCAGTGGCTCAGAGTCATGAAGAGAGGACTTGTTAACCTCACAAAATGTGACATCATATCCTGCATTTGGCCTGAGGGCACTCTACAGATTCGGTTACATGGAGGTGAGGCTCTCATGATTCGACGCACACATTGATGCAAGACCTCTGAAATATAGCTAGTGTATAAGGTGACAAGAGGGAGACTGACATCCAGAAAAGCAGGCAATAGTGAAAGGAAGCCCTGTGTTATGATATTTACATGGTAAGTTCAAACCTCTGTGTCGAGTCTCCAGACCACCTGCTCTTCACCATCAATCACTCTTTTTCAGCCCAAATTCTTTTTCATTAACACAGCAGCCCTCCGAGAGACAGAAAGACCCTGAGCTACCGAGCAGCTCCTGCTTGCCAGCCCAGAAATCACTTATTATCTGCGACTCAGAGGTCCCATTAGCAGCTGCATTCTCCGGTCCTGTTTCCACGCCCTCCTCCCCCTTATTTCCTCTGTCAGTCACTGTCAAATATCAGAACGCACTGTTCCCATCGGAGGTTTTCGGTGAGGGAGCCTCTCAGCAATTTTCTGTAACACCTTATGGTGGCAACGTTATTTTTTCAACATTCTCTGCAGATCATTTAACCGTACAAGCATCCACAGAATGCTGCTGTAACACGGCCATTGACGGAACAAAATTGGTCGCTTTGGGAAAAAGTGTCTGCCAAATGTAAATTAAATTAAATTGACTGGCTATTTAGTAGGTTTATTTTACCAAGTTGTTTGTGAAAATGAGAGCAGGGGTGTTTCAAATACAAATTTCTTTCATTTGCTTCCATTCTGGAAAATCACATTGTTCAGCTACATTCATTGCAGTCACCAAATTAAATTTAGCTCAGTTTCCCTGATTGAGCAAGAAACAGCATGTTCTGGCTCATAAACAAGTCACGTTTTGATCTTAATTTTTGTTTTTTAGTTGTGATTGGACCGCTTCAAAACTACACATCTGTGCTTTTGATTACTCTGGCTAAAAATAACAGCTGGCTTCAGAGTAGACGTTCATGCCAAAGATTAAATGCATTTTCCCACTTACATTGGCATTTTTATGTGTGTTTAATTGTGTTTGGCTCGTCTGAATTCATTCAGCCTTGAAGTTCATCAATCACACATTCCCAAATGCCCGGAAGTATGCAACATGAAATCTGCCATGTTTGCTCATGGGCACTCAGTTATGCTGCCGGGTAGTTTTGAGCCAATCACATGAGCTGATGTTTTGAAATACAGTGTGTGTTTGTATATATATATATACTATATATATATATATATATATATACATATATATACATATATATATATATATATATATATATATATATATATACATATATATATATATATATATATATATATATATATATATATATATATATATATATATATATATATATATATATATATATATATATATATATATATATATACATATATACATATATACATATATACATATATATATATATATATATATATATATATATATATACATATGTGTGTGTGTAGATATATAGTATGTATAGCCTATTTATGCACCCGGCGCAAATGACTTTCTACACTAACGCATATCTCATTACTATTTTGCACCCGCGCAAAGCGGGCTTTTCCTCTCCATAGACGCACGTCAGTAAACTAGGAAATGATCTTGCGCTCCCTGGGTGGGTCGACGCAAAAAAGGAGGCGTGTTCGGCGCTAACATTCCCTGGTGCTATTTTACAGTTCCAGAAAACAATTCCATCACTGATCAGAAAAAACCTAGGCTAAAGTCAGTGGCGCATTGTGCGTAATTCGTAATGCTATTTCGTGCATGCTTGGCCGTAATGTAGCGGGTGCACAACGTGCATTCACTGTGATTCTCTCATCAACACAGATGCAGCAGTTTTTATTTTTGGAAATCGTACATTATAACAAGGGAAAATATTAACACATGAGGGAAATCATTGTGGTTTACAAGAAGAGGAAAAAAAAACGAATTACCCATTTATTAAGGCTAATTGTAGTACTGAAGGATCAGACCTGTTTGCCCAATAGTGGCAAGAAACATCTGGATATAATGTTTAACCGACGCTGATTTGGGTGGTTTCTCTCCATCCCCATACAACGTCACTTTTCTGTCTTTCACTGCCCTTACAAGAACGTCGATTTCCTCGGCTGTGAACCACTCCTGGGTCGCGCCTGCAAACACGCCGTAATAACAATCCGCCATGCAACATGCGCACCTGCTCTTAAAGGGTATGTTGGATGACGCTCTGATTGGTTTATTTCACGTTACGCCCAAACCACACCTATGAATATTGAGGCTACTTTAGACCAACCCCTTAAAAACTTGCCCCCGGCGCAAGAGTCATTTATCCCGCCGGTAAAATGGCAACAGCGCCCAAGACCCGTCCACAAAGTTATTTGCGCTTTGCGCTTGATACTTGCGTTTCAAATCGTTAAAATTTATTTATGCAATTTCTCAAGTCAAACTATTTGCATTATCACAAAACAAGTCAGAAATATTCAGCATCTTGTACATAACACTGTCAGCCATTCTGTTGCCGTCGGCACTGTATCATGGCTTACATTAGTTTGAAAGTCAGTCTAATCACTATCTATAGCCAAGCGCCTGACTGATGACTGGCACTATGGGAGGAAATGAAAGACTAAGCTCATTAAACTATATATTAAGCCATCTTTCCCTCTCTCTCTCCTTCTCGCCATCCCCAATTGCTTTGTGTCTTATACTACGTTGATGCTTGCTAAGGATGATAAATTCTCTATTCCACTTGAGAGGCGGAGGTAATGGGCCACACCGAACATGGAGACAAAAAGCCTTTCAACAAGGACAAGAGAAAGACACTGAACACGGATACAAACATCTCATTAAACAATCTCATCTCCACAGCCGCCTGTCCTGCTCCTTTCATCTTATAACTTATGATTAAGTGTGTCTACTGCAGGTCTTTTAAAATATTATTAACTGATATGACTCATAATATTTAGCATTGTGAAGTCCACTTTCCAGCTTTCCATTGGAGTCTGTTTTACTTTGTAGCAGGTTATGTCTTTTTCTTTACTTTCTTTTATTTTTTTATTTTTTTAAGGTGCTCAGAGCTTTGTGTGTCAGTGTATGTCTGGCATATCTAGAATCAATCAAGGTTTTTATGCCTATTCTACCACAAACAAGTTCTCTTTGCTGTTCCTCCAAGTCACTCAGCTCATTCACCTGTTTGCATTTAAAGTTTGCCCAAGAATACTGCAATCTTGTTTATTGTACTTCCTGCCAATGTCACACTCTTATTTATTGCATGCTCTGACCAGTTCCTCAACAGGACACCCTTTAATGATTATCATCGTAAGCAGAAGGTTGATCCTCAGCGTACCGGTCCATATTGTGTGTGCGTGTACTCATTGTTACAGTGGTCTGCTGAGGTTTTAAATAAGAGGGCTTTGCCATGTTCAGAGCTATTTTGGTTTAAATGGTGGCTCACTCATGGTAGACGCTGTGTCTGGAGAGAAAAAGGCTTGGAGACACACTGCCAGCCAACCCCCCTCTCTTTGTTCTACAAACTGTAGAAACTGTGTTCTACAGTATCCCCTACACTAAACCTACCCATCACACAAAACTTTCTGCATTAAAATTAAAAAAAAAAAACTTTAACTCTTTTATTTTTATACCAGATTAACAAATTAGGACATCCCTAAAAGGAGGTTGGAGATTTTGTAAGGTTTTGGTCACTTCTGGGTACAGATGTGTCCCCACAATATTCACACACACACTTGTGGGGTTTTCATCTTTCATTGGGACATTTGACATAATCATTTTTATACTGTAAAAAAAAAATCTAAACCCATCACTGAAAACTTTTTACATTTTCAAAAAACAAACAAAAACAAATACAAAATCATATAATATGATTTAGCTGTTTTCCTGATGGGGACCATGAAATGATACATTATTATTGGTCAAGCTATTTGAATTGTAATGGTCAACTTTTGAGTATTAATGAACTAAGTCTATATTTTCATTAAATTTGTCTCTTTCAAACTGGCTACGACATCTGTTCAGAAATCAGGGCGCTTATTGTAATTTAGTTCACAGCCTTCTTTTTAGATTTTCATAGATTTTTATTTCTGGCGAATATGCTTCAGAAGTAATAGAAGTTGTGTTTATTTCTGAAGATTATCATGATGAACATAATATGTAAGAAATTGTGTTGGTCAAAGATTGTCTTGAAAAACAGAAGAAGAAGACGAAGAAGGCAATGGGTATTTTTTCTATGGTTGATATTAATAAGGTTAATTCATACGTTTTCTAGGGTTGATGCTAACTTTCCAATTGGCCTACAAAAATACATCATCAACAGTATTGATGAGGGTCTTTGATGAGGGTTAACATCTGGCGCCAGGTTTAAATGGAAGCTGGACAAAAAAAGTTGATGTCGTTTTGGTCGGCTGAGCTTGACTCACAAACGGGTAGTGAGCTCAGCGTTTAGAGAAAGTTTGCATTGTTTTGGTTTGGGAAGAATTTTGCGGGAGTATCGGCCGATGGCCTGTATAGGTCCGGTATGTGATACGCTTGCATGTATTCTCTATCATGGCAAACAATCAGGAAGATATTTGTTGATGTATGGATTATTTGGATCAAGAAGATGGGAACTGACAGATAGGGAGGATAAATAGAACAAAGCGGGTTAGAGAAATGAAAGAGAGTGAAGAGAATGGAATGTTGTTATGAGGTTTGAAGAGCCAGGAGAGAAGACGTTTGGATCCATAAAAATTGAGGAATCAGGTTGGCGAGGTTAGACATGCTAGAATTCTAAATAGAAATTTATTAATTGGATGTAACTGAAGAGCAGATCAGAAGAGCTTCAAAGTTGCAAGCTGTTAGGAGAGCAGTTGAAGTAAAGGGGTGAAAGTGGGTGAACAAGCAAGTAAAGGAGTGATGGGATTTATTTAGCTATTGAGATGAAGGAGCTGGTTAAAAATGTATAAGAAAAGAGTGACTGTTCAGAGTGCAAAGCATTTAACCAAGGGGGTTAAGGGGAAAAAAGAAACTGAGTCAGAGCTACTTTGGATATATGAGATATGTCAGAGAGTTCACTCATAAGCCAATAAGATGTTACAAGTATCAGAAGTTTGGCAATGTACTGTAGCTAAATTGGGTAAAGGAACTAAAGCGTGTGCTAAATGTGATGGGAAGCATGACTATGGGGAATGTGGAGAGGGGTAAAGACCTAAATGCTGTAATTGTGGAGGGGGACACAGTGTGGTCTACTGGGGGTGTGAAGTAATGAGAAGGGAGACTGAGATTCAGAGTGTGAAAAAGAGGGATAGAGATCCTTGTGCAGAAGCAGTTAAAAGAGTGGAGCAAACAAAGAGGAGTAATGAAAGAAGTGTTAGAGGGGAAATAGCAAAAAGGTGTATGGACAGAGGCAAGAAAGTTTCAGAGAGAAGGAGAAAAGAAGTACTTGGTTATCTTTATTGAGGATTAATTTGTGCAACAGCTGAGGTTACATTTAAAACTGAAAGGATTCAAATTATTACAAAGGCAGCAATTCAGCATTTGGGCATGCTAAGACTTCAAACGGGAAGAAGTAATGGACTGTCTTGCTGTACACTCAGGAAGTAGGTAAAGGATAATCTTATTTATTATGTTCATTTTACAGTGGAACGCAAGGAGTCTGTTGGCAAATGGTCAAGATTTTAAACAGTTTGAATGCGTGTAAGGCCATATATAATGTGTATTCAGGAAACATTTTAATTAGGGGCCAAGCACTGATGGTGCGGAGGCACCTATTATATCTGTAAAAAAAAAAAAACATACTTTTGCGAACTCGTCCTAGACGTTTTTTCTGATTTTCACCAAAATTGCACCAGATCATCTCCAGGCTGTGCTGACAAAAATTTATGGAATTCAAGTCGAATTCGCTTTTCGAATACCGCACAATTAATTTTACGTAACGCTTGCAAAAATAGACATAAGGCTGTATCTCGGCAACACTTACTTATTTAGACCAAACTTGGTACATGTCATCATAAGCATGACCTGAGGCTACATGCAGCGTTTTGGCGCAGCGCCACCTACTGGTCCGGAGATATGAAAAATGGCTAATTTTGCTCATAACTTCTGAACGGTTTCTCCAAAAATCATAAACATGGTCTCGTAAGATTCAGGGCGTCATGCCGAGTCGACTGATATCCAGTTTTCCCAGATCGGCCATTTGGGCTGTCTGCCATTTTTAATTATGTGCTAAAATGCTGTATTTTTTGAACGCATGAACGAATTGTTACGAAACTCGGTATGGGTCATCAGTACGAGGGTGTGCCATAGGGTGTTGGGTACAGGGAAGGAACAAGAATATGTGGTAGTGGAGGTATGGGCAGATAAAAAGAAAATAAAAATAATAAATTATTATAACCCTTGTAAACAGTTAGAGATAGAGATAATGTATGGAGATAATGTATGGTGTGGAGATTTTAAAGCTCACAACACACTATGAGGAGGGGAAAATATAGACACCAATGGACAGGTGATTGAGGAGGTAATGAATGATAGGAACTTAGTTTGTTTGAATGATGGTAGAAGGACTAGCATTGATTTTAGAACTGGTAAAGAGTCAGTATTAGACCTCACATTTGTGTCTTGTAGAATGGCTTCAAAGTGTAAATGGGGGGTGTCAGGAGAAGGCACTTTTGGAAGTGATCACTTCCCAGTTAAATGTAAACTGGATGTGGATGTAAGATTGAGCACAGAAGATAGTCAGGGAAGATGGATTTTCAAAAAAGGCAGATTAGGAGAGATTTATGTAACAAGTGATTTGTATATTAGGTCAGTCCAAAGAAACAAATGATGTTTTAGAAATTAAATTAAGTTGAGACCTTATTTCTATGGCTGCAATGACCGCAATACAAAAAGGTTCAGGAAAACTAAGTAAGAAAAGCGGTTCCATGGTGGAGTGTTAAATGAAGAGTTATGGATGGAACAGAGCCTTTAGAAGGTTAAGAAGAACTCATAACTTTTAACATTTGATAGGATATAATCAAGCACTGGCAGTAGTGAGAATGATTATAAGGCAAAGGAAAAGAATGTACTGGAGCGATTATTGTAGCACAATTTGAAAGTACTATTAATATAAATGATGTATGGGGATTGATCAAGAAAATGGAAGGTAATAGAAGAGAGTGGAATTATCAAGTCCTTTCAGATGGAGAACAGTTGGCTATATCAAACCTAGAGAAAGAAGAAATGATGGTGAACACTCAAGTCAGGTGCATAGTTACAGTCATTTATCAGAAGAAGAAAGAAGGGGTAGGGAAGAAACAAGGAGTCTATGAGGATATTCAAAAGAAAGAAAAGTTAGAGGATAAATATAATGTTCCATTTATACTGAGAAAGTTAAGAAATGCATTGAATAAGTGTAAGAATTCAGCTCAGCTCAATTCAGTAAAGATGAAATTTGTTATAGTATGTTAAGTCATTTAAGTGATAAGGGAATTCAGAAGGTTTTAGTTGTATTTAATAAAGTCTGGGAGGAATGAAAGATTCATGCAGGAGGCAGTTCTTTTACAAACAAGAACACCAGGGAAAATTTGCTAGAAATCCAGCAAATAGGCCAATAGCTCTAACTTCTCACTTAATGCTGTTTTATTAACAAAGTTTGGGAGGAGCACGTTCAGATAATTAACACGAGTTGATAACACTCAACAATCAATGATAAGAGGTGTATATATAGACTCAGCAGTCTCACCTTTATCCATTGACAGTTTTAGCAGTGCCCCTCCACCGCCCCTTCTCCACACTTCTAGTCCTAACTACTTACAGGAGAGTACTCTGTGTCCGGACCAAACTCCAGGGCCAAACAGCACGTCAAATACGCATTAAACTTTAGCTTCTCTAATTGTGTGTAAGTGTGAAACCGTGAATGTAAGTTAATGGAAAGGTTGTTGAATGGAAGACTAATGCACTTTATTGAAGAAAGGGGGTTGATGGCTGGCTGTCAGAGTGGTTTTAGAAAGGGGAGAAGGACTATTGATTGATTGATGTCTTGAGGATGAAATAAGAAAAGCACAGATAAAGAAAGAGACTGTTGTGGCAGTATTCTTGGTGGTAGAAAAAGCACATGCTATTGTAGGTCTTTTAATTACAAATGCATTTGCTAGGAATTGGGGGAAATGTGTTTAACTGGGAAATGGACTTTTGAAATAATAGAGGTATTTAGGTGAAAATAAGGATAGATAAATCTAGAAGGCGTTTAGTAGAAAATGGGACACCACAAGGTAGCCTATTAGGTTGTTCAGCCAGGAATTGGAAAGTCACTATTTAGTAGCCTATGGAAAAGAGAGAAAGATGTGAAGCCTATACCCTGAAGAAGGTAGGCCTACAGGAAGCTCTAATCCTAGTGGAGGCTTGGGGAAGGAAATGGGGTTTTAGATTCTCTGAGAAGACTATGTTTATATTTTTATAGGAAGAAAATAGACAAAAGTATAAAACTGGAGCTGTTTGGTAGGAATTTGGAAGGGGGAAACGTTTTAAATTTCTTGTATTTGACTCAAGACTTACATGGAGGGATCATAAACAAACATAGTATACAAATGTAAAAGGGAAATTAATTTAATGAGATGTCTTGCTGGAACAGAATGGGGGAGCATAACTTTGAAGCAAATTTATATATATTTAATTAGAGCACGAATAGAATGTGTTTGGTTTATAGATCTACAGTCAAGTCAGTTTTAACTGGATTAGAAATAATCCAAGCTAAGGCACTGAGAATATGTACAGGAGCTGTGCGATCTTGTGTTCCTTGCTCGTTGAAACGTTAGCTAGTTCCGTTCTCCGACCATTTGGTGTCGCACTTTCCTCCAGCCGCTTTTTTTGTGAGGTCCTCTCGGCCACCGTATACGCGCAGAGCTTTTCGGAAAACTCTTTTCCGGCAACAAGCAACAACGTATGATATCCCACAGAAACTGCTTCAATCTTGTGTAATCATGACAGAGTACTCACACGTAAAGTCTACCAAACTGGTGCTAAAAGGATTAAACGATAAGAAGTAAGGCTTTCTTTCCGTGTTGCTTTCATGTGTATCTATTCTGTATAACTTACGTGTTATTGCTATAATTAATGTAAATAGCTTTTTTTTGTAATAGAATAATGCTAAGATCACCATTATTTCCGTTGAATGTAAATGACCTGGGACTTCCATATTGTGCAGAAAAAAGAAAAAGAAGGACAAGAAGAGAAAAGAGAAGATGAAGACGACAAGCTGGATGTTGTTGGTATGTTTTGTCACTTTGCCCATTGAGTTTTAAACGTGTATTAACGTTAGATAGAATTGACTAGTGCAGTTTCTGTCATTGTAAATGCTGTACGATCTGCCTCATAGCTTTATCTTTGCTTGTTTCTGAATGTCTCTTCAGGAGGATGGTGGGCAGTGAAGAGTTTTGGTGAGATCACAGGCACAGTGGCCATAGAGATGCACAGCAACTCCTACATTCATGCACTGGATACTGGACTCTTCACTGTAGGAGCTCCACATAAAGGTGCTGATTCTATCTGATTCATTCTACTCCTGAAACGTTGCAGTTGCAAGGCAGCTCAGTTTCGCTATTTAAAACTTTCAGATCCTGTTTTGTGTATTATTTTAATATTAATAATAATAATAAACTGATTTTCTCTTTAGCCACAAAAAATACAAAGATAGAGAAAACAACAAGGGTAGAAATACAAAAGCGTACAAAAAACAAAAGGACACACTGGAATAGAAAATCATTAAAATCATTTTAATTCTGGAGACACAATCATACAACATAATTTAAGTAATTATTGTAAAAGTATACATCACGTTACTCATAAGAGTACTCACTCAAGACACGTTTTTTCACTCCAGCATTTTAACATACTTTTTCTTAAAGTCAACATGAAAAATTATAGTGTTATGTTCCATAATGATGGTTATGATAGTGTTTTCTTCCCTATTGTAATGAGTATCCAAGTGAAACAGCTTCACTAACAAGAAACAATTTGGGATTTGATTTTGTTTATCAGCAACTGATTGGACTCATGTTGTTGTTGTTTGACAATATTCCATTTAAAAAAAAGATTTATTTTCCATTTTGATGCCTTGGTGAAAAAAAACTATATTCGGTGCGGTTTTCTGTGAGCATACTGTACACACGACCAGAGCTTGCAGCCATAGACTTTTTCGTCTGAATGGACAAAATAATATACACAACAGTATGTCTAAATATCCGTATTTGAAGAGTATTCATGTAAACTATGCCGGTTATGTCTTTTAACCATCGTCTTTTAAACTGTTGTGAGTGTATCGGATGTGTATCAGTGCACTTGTATCCGCATGTCATTGGACATGATCAGGTGTCTTAAATATTGTGTCCTTAATATTCAAGCAACAAAAGAAAGAGAAAAACATTTAATGCTCGTTAATAGCTTTAATAAGGATTCGTTATATTTAATTCATACAAATAAATATGTCTGTTGCTTGAAAAAATAAAGAATGATGTATGAAAGCTAGTTAAATCATTCATTGAAATGAAGACTGTTCTACTCTAGGAAAAGTGGTTTTATTTAATATTAAGATATTTAAGTAGTTAAATCTGTGTCTGTATTGCATGTTCAAACTTTAAAATCATTAATATTAACACGTTAATAGATTATTTTTAGTAAATCTGTGTTTTATCTATTTACAGATAACTACTTTGAATGAAGCTAAATAAATACAATACTATATACATCATAAACACTTTAATGTTGTTTTTATAATGTGACTAACAACTATAGATGATGATAACAAAGTACGGAAACAACAGTTTTATTTTGGGACGGTTGACATTAACTTTAGGACGGTTCAAATTGTTATTCAGGACGGAGGTGAAAAAAGTTAGTCTGGAGCCCTGCATAGACGTCATGTTAAAATATTCGTTTTTACAGCATAAATTCATATGTTTACAGTTTGGTCCCATGAACTTTTATTGTAATCTTCAATATGTTCCGCGTGCCTGACAACTGTGAGGGGGGTGAATTTTTTTCAAACTCGTTAGTTTAGATCATATATTTAGATATAAAATGTATGACAAATAAGGGCGGTTAACTTTGATTGACAGCTGATAACGGGTTGCGCAGAGTGAATTTGACGTCTCGGCCATGATCTGACACAACACATCATACCGCCTCTGTATCCTTTCTGAAACTTTAGTATTTCCCAAGATTTTCCAGTATGGCGCTGCCCATACCCCCATAAACAGCCTCAAACCCGTTCTTCAGAGAGTCTATGGGTGATGTCACAGACGCTTTGTCCATATTTTGGAGTCTATGATTGTTCCTAACACTTTTGATTGAACAATTACACGTCTGTCAAGCAAAGGGTTTGAAAAATATATTTTTTGTTCATAAAACTGTTCACTACTGTTGTGTGATTTTCAGTAGCCTGGATGCCAGCCCGAACTCCGCCCACAACATTTTTTGGACGGGAAGTTCGGTCTGGACTCGATCCATTGAGGAGTAATTATGATCAGGCAAACAATGTTCGCGCCAATCAAATTGCCAGGGCGGGCTTTATACGATGATGGACAGATTGATCTGCAAGTAATCATCACGTTATCAACGTTCTGCTGTCGCGTCTGTTGTAAAATAAATCGACAGCGCATTAATTTTAATAGACAAACAGAGAACTGCAATCAAGGCATTTGTCGATCGGAAAGATATTTTGGCGTCCTTCCCACATGATTCTGGAAAAGTGTAACTTATATCAGCTGGCTCCGATGGTCACTAAGAAGATGGGACGTAATGAAAAGCCTATGGTCGTTGTGGTTTCTGCTTTGGTCGCACTCATGGAGAAGTAAGTAATAGAAGCAACACTCGTTATTTAACTTCTAAAATAAGCAAGTTCTGTATTGAAAACTGTATGCAAAGGAGTTGACTTACTGCGTTGCTCTGATTGGTTGTAAGTCTACCGACTATCCAATTGAGTGCAGAGTTGTTGTTTTTTCCTGGTTTGGTTAAGACACGCCTCATAATCAAAGCTTAATGGAGCGTTTCAGACTCATATTCTCATTAGAATATGAGTATGACGAAGTCAGGCTAGATTTTCAGTAATATTTGACAAAAATTAAATTTTGTTTTTTGTAATTCTCTAGTTTATTGTAAATGCCTTCCTTGATAAACACATAACATGTATTCTGATGTTAGCTTAGGGTCTTCTGAATCCATAAATACCAAACACATGGTGTTCCATATCCATTACATATGGTTTATAAGCCCAAATGTAAAAATAGAAATAACGGACCAAAAAGGTCTTAGTCCCCAGAGGGTTAATGTAGTGGTGAGATTTGAAAAGAGAAAATGTTATTTTGCATAAACTAGAACCTAAAATATTTCATTCTTAAGGCCATATGTTTTTAAAAATACACTTCACAAGATATATTTGCTGTACTTTCAGGCAACAAGCAATTCTTTCTGTGCAATTATACTGCACTGTATTTTGTTCTGCCATGCGGCTTTTATATTGCCTTTTAAATTGTAAAGGTCCCTCTAATAGCGTGGAACAAATAAGTCTCAAAAGTAGAGATAGCTAGGTGCTGCTTTTTCTCTGTTGCTCTCAGAATGGAGGGATTTAAAAACCTGAATAATGTTATGGATCGTCAGTTGCTATTACCGCAGCCGTTCATGCAGAGCACCGAGCAATTTCATAGTTCAGTCACCAGAAGGAGTTGTTTACGATCTTTCCAGCTTCATTTTCTGCTTTTTACTGACCGTTGGCTGTAAGGATCTGTCTCTACATCACTCTGGAAGCACCATGATTGAAAATGTGCATGCTCCCAAAAATCAATTTAATTTAGTGGTTGAAACTTGAAATTAGGAAAAGAATGACTGTAACTGTTGTTAATACCCACTTCATGACCAATGCATTTGTATGATTACCACACCTCTCCAGGCCAGAAATGTGGTTGATGCACACACACACATACACACACATACACACACACACTGTCCTCTAACTTTTTGAGCTTATCACTGGAGTTCTCTTGCAGTATTCAATATCTTGGATAATTCATGAGTTCATAGCAGGTGGAACAGAATATCAGCTTCAAGGTTTGCTCTTTTGTTCAGGTATTCATTGGTTGAAAAGTACTACTGCTAGACCCCATATGTATAATACATTATTGCCAAGTAGATTATAGTTACAATGCCTTTTTTGTTCTGTGTATTTGATTTTTTATAGCAAATCTCTTAACCCCTTCGCTGTCACCCCCTTTTTGAGAATGGGGGTTAAAATGCACTATTTAAACTTAAATGGTTGTAATTCAAGAATGCGTTGGAATATATATATATACCCAACTTTGGTCTTGTTTTAAAGGAAACACATAGCAGATTATTGCTGAAGTGAAAACAAGTCAAAAAATGAAAGTATGAAAAAAATATGGAAGTTTAAATTTACATTAAATATACTGTACTATATATTTTTTATTTTATATAAAATATATATTTTACTTTTTTTTTTACTCTAAAATATAAAATCAATAACTATAAAATAAAATCAAAAGCCATACATCTAACCAAGTTATGTTCCAAATTTGAAGTTGATATCACAAGTATTTTGGTTCGTACCAAAAATAGCCACCGGGTGCCATTGAATTCCATTGAATTTAGTTGTATACATTCTGCCTTAACAAATTAATACATTTCTGTCCAAATATCAATTGTGTCACAAAAGTTAGAACCTTGAGACACAGACCTTTCAGATAATATTTGTTTTGTTAAAATTAGAAAAGGTTTTAATCATAAATTATTAAATATAATGATTCCAAAAGGGGAGGAGCCTGTTAAAATAAGTACCATTTCTATGATAACGCAACATTCAATTATAAAATGGTTTGTAATCATAATTTGTAACACAAAACAGGGGAAGAATATCTATTTAGAAGTCTTAGACCTTTCCAACGATGTATAATTTGTCATAATTAGATTAGGATTTAATAGACATATAGTGAAGTAAACTTAGGCGTCCCAGTAGTGGGACGGTGACAGTTAAGGTTAAGCTTTGTTATTTTAAATTAGTTAGCCATTAAAACGTTGATGCAATAAAAATATTCAGTTATAATTCAGATTAGATTTGAGGTAACGTAAGATGATAAAAAAAGGAAATTAATACTTTTATTCAGCAAGGATGCATTTAAATTGATCAAAATTGACAGTAAAGACTGATGAATGTAAAATGTTACAAAAGGAATGCTGTTTTAACTTTCTATTTATAAAGAATCCTGAAAAGAAAATTTAGTTTCCACAGAAATATTAAGCAGCACAACTGTTTTCAACATTGACAATACGAATACGTTTCTTGTGCAGAAAATCAGCACATTTATATGTACATTTAGGTAACACTTTCACAATAAGGTTTGTTGAGTTAAAGCTGCAATACCTAAGATTGGCATGTCGCTAGAGAGCGCTACATTCAAAACAACAACAACGGCTTTGCTTGATGACGACGTAGGAGACGCGGAATGATGGGAACTGTTGTTTTCAACTCCACCGTGGATAAATCAGTCAGACGGGAATCGAAAATTTGTTGTCATGGATGAGGTAAAGTTCGATTTCTATAAATGTTTGCTGTTTAATGACATGCTTGTTTTCATTAAACTGAAATAGCCGCAAGAAAAGTCAGGTTTAATATGCAATATACATTTAGTTTTGCATTCATTTACAGAAATTAGCTGCTTGAATGACAATTGCTGATGTTATTAGATTTTTCAGGTGATATTCTCAATTCATTCAGTTAACGGATACTCTGAGGTAAAATTTTCAGACTGCAGACTCAGCAACGATTGTATTTAATTGTACAGTACAATCATAACATAGAACAGACATTATCTTCCTTTCATGTCATTAAACATAACAATATTGTTGGCCATACACTGATGAGAAAGTGCGCGTCCGATGTGCGATACTGGAGTTGTCCTAGACGTGGCGCGGCTTTCTCGTCGGTGTGCGACCCCTTTACAGCCAACAGTTCACATTCCGAGAATAATTGAAAATAATAATGCACCAGAATGTGCACCATTCCATTACAAATGCGCGAAACAAGCTGACGTTTGTTGCTTGATAGAACGCAAACGCACAACTACAACTTGCGCATTTATCCAGGACTACACGTAGTACGAGCGGAAACCGAGGTAACGCGGATATGACACGAATTGACTGGCGATTCCCAGCTCACCCCTGCTCACACGCCCCGTTTCCTTGGTTAAAATCTCCATTTTCTTCGCGATTTTAAACATTGCTTGAAACATTTGGAATATTGTAAGTTATCATCTTAACTAAATATATAACACTGGCCTTGTGATATTTTAATGCAAAAATCTTAGGTATTCCACCTTTAACATTAGTTAACTACATTAGGTAATATGAACTAATAATGAATAGCACATATACAGCATTTGTTAGTCTTTGTTAATGTTATTTTCAACATTTACTAATACTTGATTAAAATCTCATTAACATTAGTTAATGCGCCATGAACTAACATGAACAAACAATGAACAGCTGTATTTTCATGAACTAACATTACCAAAGATGAACAAATGCAGTAACAAATGTATTGCTCATGGTTAATTCATGTTAGTAAATACATTAACTAATGTTAACTAATGAACCTTATTTTTAATGTTTATATAACACAAATAAAACTAGTTAACGCTCCTGTGTGAGTGTTTCTAATAGAACGGCTGAGGGAGAGATGGCAAATTTGATTTATTTATTTTTTTTCCTCTTTTGTGAAGTCATAGAATCGCGATCATGGATTATTTTTGCTATTGCTGACCCCAAATGTCTGAATTAAAACTGAATCCTTTCCATGGCATCAAATGACATAGGAATAGGAATGTGCGTATTATTATTATTATTTAGTTTTCTCTTACTAGTATAGAAGTTTATTTATAATAAAATAGTAATATTTCACTATATTACTTTTTACTGTATTTTTGATCAAATAAATGACTCCAAACTTTTGAATGGTGTACACAAGTTAAAAAAAAAAAATGTCTTATGTTCACAGAGGATGAAGGGCCAGATCCTCCTGAACAGTTCACTGCCATCAGACTCTCAGACTCTAGGTAAAGATCATATCCATATCCATAACTAGGTGTTTTGAGTAGGGATGGGCGCATGAAGTTAAAAACAAATCTGCTATTACTAACAGCACCATAAAATGTATAATCATAAGTGCCATGTATTATTCTATAGGTCATTTTGAATGGACTTTTCTCATCTGTTTTGCTGGTTTCTAGGATAGCGCTGAAGTCAGGCTATGGGAAGTACTTGGGTATAAGCTCAGATGGTGTTGTGATTGGTCGATCAGATGCCATCGGCTCCAGAGAACAGTGGGAACCAGTGTTTCAGGATGTGAGTAATTCTGGACCACTAGTCACAATGAAAATAATGTTGGTGGTACGAATTCAGCGTTTACCATTTCGTTTATGTTTCTTGTTCTCCGCAGCGTAAAATGGCCTTACTTGCTGCAAACAGTTGTTTCATCTCGTACAGTGAGAACGGAGACATAGTGGCCAAAAACAAGACAGCTGGAGATGAGGAGATGATCAAGGTGAATCTCTCCTGAACTGTCAACACCAAGATGAATTGTTTAAGGGATTTTTTTGTTGTTGTTGTCTGAAGGACAGAATTATTCACAGACAGTGCATTTTATATGAACACAAGAATATTGTTTTTAAAATACACTTGATGTTTTCCTTGAATAAATATTTTTCATGCTTATCTGTCCTTCACAGATCCGTTCATCCGTCAAAAGAGAGGTGAAGAGTAAGGACGATATTGCGGATGAAGACAGGGGTAATGTCAAGAACTGTGAGATCAACTACGTGTGAGTGCTTGCTTTTATTACTAGGCCTGTCACGATTATTTATTGAATGTCTAATCGTGGTTATTCTATCCAATCACAATTATTTGAGGCAACCATAATAATGGGCCAGTTTAAATTTCCACCACATTGTGCCAAAAAATGTAAAAAAATACTGTTGTAAACTAAAGTTCATAAAGCATTGTCAAAGTCTCTCTTTATGCAAAATGAAGGTTTGTGGGTTTAATCAGACTGCACTGTATGTTTTATATTGTAATATATGAAGAGTTCAGATGCAAAAGCCTCTAAGTGCCATTTGAAATTTTCTTCTAAAATGATTCTAAAAATCTTCTAAAAATCATTTTTATCAAGCTTGTATATTTAAGTTCAGTAATTTCACTTAAATGGCAATGAAGATTACCTATTAATTGTCATTTAAGTGAAATTACTGAACTTAAATATACAAGCTTGAAAAAAATGGTCATTTTAGAAGAAAATTTCAACTGGCATTTAGAGGCTTTTGCATCTGAACTCTTCATATATACACTACCTGTCAGAAGTTTTAGATCAGAATTTTGTTAAATTGTTTTTAAATGAAGTATCTTCTGCTCCCCAAAGCTGCATTTATATGATAAAAAATAAATAAATAAAATATTATGAAATAATATTACAATTTAAAACAGCTGTTTTCTTTGTGAATATATATATATATATATATATATATATATATATATATATATATATATATATATATATATATATATATATATATAGTAAAATGTAATTTATTCCTGTGATCAAAGCTGAATTTTCATCATCATTACTTCAGTGTTCTTTGTCACATGATCCTTCAGAAATCATTCTAATATGATGATTTGCTGCTCAAGAAACATGTATGATTATTATCCATGTTGAAAACAGTTTTTTACATTTTTATTTCAGGATTCTTTGATGAATAGAAAGTTCAAAGAACAGCATTTATTTAATTAGAATCTTTTCTAACATTATAAATGTCTTTACTGTAACTTTTGATCAATGTAACTCATCCTTGATGAATAGAAGTATTGATTTCTTATTTATTTCCCCCCAAAATAAAATACAAATTCTTACTGACCCCAAACTTTTCAAAGGGTAGTGTTTACTGTAACAAAAGCTTTCCATTTCAGATAAAAGCTGTTCTTTTGAACTTTCTATTCATCAAAGAATCCTGAAATAAAAATGTAAAAAACTGTTTTCAACATGGATAATAATCATACATGTTTTTGGAGCATAAAATCATCATATTAGAGTGATTTGTGAAGGATCATGTGACACTGAAGGCTGGAGTAATGATGCTGAAAATTCAGCTTTTTTCAGAGGAATAAATTACATTTTTAAATATATATATTAACATAAAAAAGTCATTTTAAATTGTCATAATATTTCACAATATTACTGTGTTTTTTGTGTATTTTGTATAAAAAAATTGCAGCCTTGGTGAGCAGAAGAGACTTCTTTTAAAAACATAAAAAAATCGTACCGATCTTAAACTTTTGACCGGTAGTGTATATTAAAATAGAAAACAGTCATTTTAAATTGTCATAACATTTCACAATATTACTAGGGTTTTTAATTATTTATTTTTTTTTATTATAAAATAAATGCAGCCTTGGTGAGCAGAAGAGACTTCTTATAAAAAAAATAAAAAAAAAACATTAAACAATCTAAAACTTTTGACCAGTAGTGTGTGTGTGTGTGTGTGTGTGTGTGTATATATATATATATATATATATATATATATATATATATTTATATATTTATTGCATACATATTCATTTTCACAGCATTAAAGTAAATCACATGGGCCTTTTTAAATATAATTGTATAATCATATATTATACAATTCCAAGTAAAAAAAGTAACTTACTCTGTAAGTGAGATGAATAAAACAGCATTAAATCATTAATTGCTATTTTTTGTATAAAAATCAGTCATCAGCTCAAAGTTCATGATCGTGACTGGCCTGTTTTTTTACCCTCGGTAACATTCAGAAGCTGTGATGTTTGAGCATTCAGTCAAATAAATGTTTATGTGAATGTTTGCCTACAGGAAGAAGTTCCAGAGTTTTCAGGATCGGAAGCTGAGGGTGAATGAGGAAGACAGCAGTTCTCTGAAAGTAGCCAGAACAGATGGAAAATTCCACGAGGCACTGCTGGACAGGTACGGCCAAACCTCATACCGAATAATAAATGAATGCAGCCTTCTAATTTAGCTCATCCTTAGATGGATGAAATGTTGTCATGTTGATGTACCCTATTGGATGATTTATTATAGTAGATGGTGTGAATATGCTAACATTACTACATTATTAAAAAAAATATATATTTTCTTTTTTAGGAGAGCAAAGATGAAGGCTGACAGATACTGCAAGTGAAACCAGGAGAAACCTTTTTTTTAATGTTTTATTTTAACATTGTCATAAAATCTCTGCCATTTTTTTTTAAATAAACTATTCACTGTTCAAGAGAAAATGCCCCCTTACACTTTTTTTTGATTATGCTGCTGAGACCTAACCACAATCTCACTAACTCTCCACAACCCAACCATACGCGCCAAACCGTTTGACTAAGGCTGTCGAGCCCCACTGGTGGGTTAATGCAGTTTCAGTGGCAACGCTTCCGTATGGCACACCACCTACCACAAACACAATATCTGCCCAACCACCCATCATTCACGCAATATACACAGGAACGTAATGACTGTAAATACTATGCAACCTATACAAATAAACCAACAGACTCTGCACTCTTTAAATGACTGCAATGAATAATATTATAGATGTTGTTGTAATTAGGTGTAATATTGAACTGTAAAAGTGATTCATTACCCAAATTAAATGGGTTGTAAACTAAAAAATCTCTGTTGTTGTTTTAATACAGTACATAGAAAAAAAATCTTAGAAAACATGGTAAACACCACAGAAAATTGTTCTTTGAATGTTTCTGACTGAAGTCGTCAGTGTTGATTTTGTTGGGTTTTGATACATGGCCTATATGAGAATATTATTATTGCTGAGCCACATTTGAAGATGTAATTCAGATGTAATTCGGTTCACTGAATATTAATTTTGGAATGATTGTAATCTCCAAGATTTACACATAAAATGGTATTTAGTTTTTTGTACTTCAAGGTCATTGCAGTTACATTTGAGATAATTAACACACACACAAATGTTTTCATGTTTTGGGGACCTTCCACAGACATAAAGTTTTTATTTTATTTTTATACTGTGCAAACTTTATATTCTATCCCCAAACTCTAAACCTACCCATCACAGAATACTTTGCATTTTACATTTTCAAAATCATAAAAATGTAATATTTTTGCAATATTTTTAATGTAATATTTTTGCAATATTTTTAATGTAATATGTTTGCAATATCTCAGCTCTGGAAGGGTCTAAGAGACTCCATTTTTGCACTCAAGTCTAAGTCTCATGGCCCTCTATCAGAATCCAGAGTTTTGAAAAGATTGGAGAAACTTATTTTTTTGCACCAAAAAAAAAACAAGGGGAACCACTGTCGTTTTTTTTTTTGGGGGGGGGGGGGTCGAAATTTTGAGTTTCTCTGATCTTCTTGAAACTCTGGATTCTGATAGAGGGCCATGAGACTTAGACCTGAGTGAAAAAATTGAGGCTCTAGACCCTTCCAGAGCTGACATTTTGAGATTTTTATAATGGCATAAATGCTACGTGGGATCTTAATATCTCAGCTCTGGAAGGGTCTAGAGACTTCATTTTTGCACTCAAGTCTAAGTCTCATGGCCCTCTATCAGAATCCAGAGTTTTGAGAAGATTGGAGAAACTTATTTTTTGCACCAAAAAAAACATAAGGGGTACCACTGTCGTTTTTTGGGGGGGTCAAATTTTGAGTTTCTCTGATCTTCTTGAAACTCTGGATTCTGATAGAGGGCCATGAGACTTAGACCTGAGTGCAAAAATGAAGGCTCTAGACCCTTCCAGAGCTGACATTTTTTGAGATTTTTATAATGGCATAAATGCTACGTGGGATCTTAATATCTCAGCTCTGGAAGGGTCTAGAGACTCCATTTTTGCACTCAAGTCTAAGTCTCATGGCCCTCTATCAGAATCCAGAGTTTTGAAAAGATTGGAGAAACTTATTTTTTTGCACCAAAAAAAAAAAAAAAAAAACAAGGGGTACCACTGTCGTTTTTTTTTTGGGTTCGCAATTTTGAGTTTCTCTGATCTTCTTGAAACTCTGGATTCTGATAGAGGGCCATGAGACTTAGACCTGAGTGCAAAAATGAAGGCTCTAGACCCTTCCAGAGCTGACATTTTGAGATTTTTATAATGGCATAAATGCTACGTGGGATCTTAATATCTCAGCTCTGGAAGGGTCTAGAGACTTCATTTTTGCACTCAAGTCTAAGTCTCATGGCCCTCTATCAGAATCCAGAGTTTTGAGAAAATTAGAGAAACTTTTTTTTTGCACCAAAAAAAAAAAACATAAGGGGTACCACTGTCGTTTTTTTTTTTTTTGGGTTCGAAATTTTGAGTTTCTCTGATCTTCTTGAAACTCTGGATTCTGATAGAGGGCCATGAGACTTAGACCTGAGTGCAAAAAATGAAGGCTCTAGACCCTTCCAGAGCTGACATTTTGAGATTTTTATAATGGCATAAATGCTACGTGGGATCTTAATATCTCAGCTCTGGAAGGGTCTAGAGACTCCATTTTTGCACTCAAGTCTAAGTCTCATGGCCCTCTATCAGAATCCAGAGTTTTGAGAAAATTGGAGAAACTTTTTTTTTGCACCAAAAAAAAAACATAAGGGGTACCACTGTCTTTTTTGTTTTTTTTTGGGGTTCGAAATTTTGAGTTTCTCTGATCTTCTTGAAACTCTGGATTCTGATAGAGGGCCATGAGACTTAGACCTGAGTGCAAAAATGGAGGCTCTAGACCCTTCCAGAGCTGACATTTTGAGATTTTTATAATGGCATAAATGCTACGTGGGATCTTAATATCTCAGCTCTAGAAGGGTCTAGAGACTCCATTTTTGCACTCAAGTCTAAGTCTCATGGCCCTTTATCAGAATCCAGAGTTTTGAAAAGATTGGAGAAACGTATTTTTTCGCACCAAAAAAAAAAACATAAGGGGTACCACTGTCGTTTTTTGTTTTTTTGGGGGGGTCGAAATTTTGATGTTTCTCTGATCTTCTTGAAACTCTGGATTCTGATAGAGGGCCATGAGACTTAGACCTGAGTGCAAAAATGGAGGCTCTAGACCCTTCCAGAGCTGACATTTTGAGATTTTTATAATGGCATAAATGCTACGTGGATCTTAATATCTCAGCTCTGGAAGGTTCTAGAGACTCCATTTTTGCACTCAAGTCTAAGTCTCATGGCCCTCTATCAGAATCCAGAGTTTTGAGAAGATTGGAGAAACGTATTTTTTTTGCACCAAAAAAAAAAAAACATAAGGGGTACCACTGTTGTTGTTTTTTTTGGGGGGGTCGAAATTTTGAGTTTCTCTGATCTTTTTCGAAACTCTGGATTCTGATAGAGGGCCATGAGACTTAGACCTGAGTGCAAAAATGGAGGCTCTAGACCCTTCCAGAGCTGACATTATGAGATTTTTAAAATGGCATAAATGCTACGTGGGATCTTAATATCTCAGCTCTAGAAGGGTCTAGAGACTCCATTTTTGCACTCAAGTCTAAGTCTCATGGCCCTTTATCAGAATCCAGAGTTTTGAAAAGATTGGAGAAATTTATTTTTTCGCACGAAAAAAAAAACATAAGGGGTACCACTGTCGTTTTTTTTTTGGGGGGGGGGGTCGAAATTTTATGTTTCTCTGATCTTCTTGAAACTCTGGATTTTGGTAGAGGGCCATGAGACTTAGACCTGAGTGCAAAAATGGAGGCTTTAGACCCTTCCAGAGCTGACATTTTGAGATTTTTATAATGGCATAAATGCTACGTGGGATCTTAATATCTCAGCTCTGGAAGGGTCTAGAGACTCCATTTTTGCACTCAAGTCTAAGTCTCATGGCCCTCTATCAGAATCCAGAGTTTTGAGAAGATTGGAGAAATTATTTTTTTGCACCAAAAAAAAAACATAAGGGGTACCACTGTCGTTTTTTTTGGGGGTCGAAATTTTGAGTTTCTCTGATCTTCTTGAAATTCTGGATTCTGATAGAGGGCCATGAGACTTAGACCTGAGTGCAAAAATTAAGGCTCTAGACCCTTCCAGAGCTGACATTTTGAGATTTTTATAATGGCATAAATGCTACGTGGGATCTTAATATCTCAGCTCTGGAAGGGTCTAGAGACTCCATTTTTGCACTCAAGTCTAAGTCTCATGGGCCTCTATCAGAATCCAGAGTTTTGAGAAGATTGGAGAAACTTATTTTTTGCACCAAAAAAAAAACATAAGGGGTACCACTGTTGTTTTTTTGGGGGGGTCGAAATTTTGAGTTTCTCTGATCTTCTTGAAACTCTGGATTCTGATAGAGGGCCATGAGACTTAGACCTGAGTGCAAAAATGGAGGCTCTAGACCCTTCCAGAGCTGACATTTTGAGATTTTTACAATGGCATAAATGCTACGAGGGATCTTAATATCTCAGCTCTAGAAGGGTCTAGAGACTCAATTTTTGCACTCAAGTCTAAGTCTCATGGCCCTTTATCAGAATCCAGAGTTTTGAAAAGATTGGAGAAACGTATTTTTTCGCACCAAAAAAAAAAAAACATAAGGGGTACCACTGTTCGTTTTTTTGGGGGGGTCGAAATTCTGAGTTTCTCTGATCTTCTTGAAACTCTGGATTCTGATAGAGGGCCATGAGACTTAGACCTGAGTGCAAAAATGAAGGCTCTAGACCCTTCCAGAGCTGACATTTTGAGATTTTTATAATGGCATAAATGCTACGTGGGATCTTAATATCTCAGCTCTGGAATGGTCTAGAGACTCAATTTTTGCACTCAAGTCTAAGTCTCATGGCCCTCTATCAGAATCCAGAGTTTTGAGAAAATTGGAGAAACTTTTTTTTGCACCAAAAAAAAAAAAAACATAAGGGGTACCACTGTCTTTTTTTTTTTGGGGTTCGAAATTTTGAGTTTCTCTGATCTTCTTGAAACTCTGGATTCTGATAGAGGGCCATGAGACTTAGACCTGAGTGCAAAAATGGAGGCTCTAGACCCTTCCAGAGCTGACATTTTGAGATTTTTATAATGGCATAAATGCTACGTGGGATCTTAATATCTCAGCTCTGGAAGGGTCTAGAGACTCCATTTTTGCACTCAAGTCTAAGTCTCATGGGCCTCTATCAGAATCCAGAGTTTTGAGAAGATTGGAGAAACTTATTTTTTCGCACCAAAAAAAAAACATAAGGGGTACCACTGTCGTTTTTTTTTGGGGGTCGAAATTTTGAGTTTCTCTGATCTTCTTGAAACTCTGGATTCTGATAGAGGGCCATGAGACTTAGACCTGAGTGCAAAAATTGAGGCTCTAGACCCTTCCAGAGCTGACATTTTGAGATTTTTACAATGGCATAAATGCTACGTGAGGATCTTAATATCTCAGCTCTAGAAGGGTCTAGAGACTCCATTTTTGCACTCAAGTCTAAGTCTCATGGCCCTTTATCAGAATCCAGAGTTTTGAGAAGATTGGAGAAACTTATTTTTTTGCACCAAAAAAAAAAACATAAGGGGTACCACTGTCGTTTTTTTTTTGGGGTCGGAAATTTTGAGTTTCTCTGATCTTCTCGAAACTCTGGATTCTGATAGAGGGCCATGAGACTTAGACCTGAGTGCAAAAATGGAGGCTCTAGACCCTTCCAGAGCTGAGCTATAGAGATCCCACTTAGCATTTATGCCATTTTTGCACATTTTTGCACAGGTGTAAGTCTCATGGCCCTCTATCAAAATCCAGAGTTTCAATACCCAAAAAAAACAACAGGGGTACCAAAAAAACAAAAGTTTCTCTGATCTTCTTGAAACTCTTGTGATTCCGATAGAGGGGCAATGAGACTTAGACCTGAGTGCAAAAATGGAGGCTCTCAGACCCTTCCAGAGCTGAGATATTGAGATCCCACATAGCATTTATGCCATTATAAAAATAGTGGGTTTGTGGACGGTGGAATTTTGGGACGGTGCTTGGTGCTATGGACCCGGGGGGCCTGCTGAGTGCAGTAAAATAGTTTTTATTAACGACAGGAACTTTAGTTAAAATGTCTATCAAATATACTACCCGAAACCCCATTCAACAGATTGCAGGCGGGATGGTGTCCAAGTCCAACATAAAAATGGTATGAAACTCATACAGGTTTGTAACAACATGAGGGTGAGTAAGTGATGACAAATATAATTTGTGGTTGAACTATACCTTTAAAGGCATAGTTCACCCACAAATTTAAATTAGCCCATGATTTAATCACCCTGCCTCTAGCCATCCTTGGTGTATATTCTTCTCTCAGACAAAAACAATCAGAGTTATATTAAACAATGTCCTGGCCCTTCTGAGATATTTTCATCAGCTAACGTTATAAGTTCAAGCACTTCAGAACTGTATATTCTGCAAATGAAAAAGTTTCAAAAATGTATCGGTACTGTGATATTTTTTTTTATATAAAAGAAATTTCAAATCAGCATCACTGAAAATGTGACTTCAGTAACAGGCTTTCAACCCTACTGTCCATTCTCAATGGACAGCACGCATTAAAAAAATCCTGATTTAAAACGTGCAAATTCTACAAGTGCGATTTAACTTTAACTGAATAAGTTCAATCTTTCTATTTTACATACAAACTATGAAATACTGGTAAAAAATATATACAAAATGTAGCTACATCTCAGAAAATGTTGCTTGCTTCTGTGTTTTGGAGTGAAGTGAGTTCTTTTATATATAATTACTACATGCAGAGCTTTACTGGCATTTGATTGCATGACAAATGTCCAATCTCATGGACTGCAGGCTTTAAACTAGGTGAAATGCTCCAGAAGTTAAAAAAGGGGCCGACATGTGATGACCATTGTAATGGACACAGGTTCTGAATGGGTTAATTTCGGGTCACCTCATCCCAAGTCTTTCCTGAACTGTATCCTGTTCCAACACAACCTCACATTTATCTCTAACACAAGCTTAGCAAACACAAATACTTAAGTCATTAAGAGAAGGCTGCAGTCCTGCGGAAGTGTGTGTAAGTAACTGCTCTAAACAGTGAAATATAGCAGCTGCAGGAACTATTTTGACGCACACTACTGACCCACTTCCTGTTTAGAAACATGAACAAACACCCTCATGGTCCTAATCGGGTATATACCTGTTTACAAAAGGATATTATTCCCCATCCACATTTAGCACTATAGGCTACTGAGCAGCACAGGTGTAGGCTATACAACATCTCGAGTCACTCACCTTACAGAAAAGATGCACACTGCCAAAGTATGAATGGAAACACCATTGCTCACTCACAATCAGTCAAGGGGCTTCCATTACAGCCAGTCGAAGCGCAGGTTCAAGGGCCACACAGTCTTTCTCTGTAGTGGATTTCCCATATCCCTTATAATTAGATCCACAAATAATATCTTCTAAAGCCTTATTAACTCTTAAAGTAACTAATTTTCATTGTTTGGGCAGGTTGTGTTTTTCTATGCCACTTGTACAAACTCACCTTTCTCTGCTCATCTTGTATCTTCTCCCTCCGATGCCATGGTTTGTTTTTTCAGCTTCTGATATACTCTCTCGCTCTGTCTGATTCTGACGTATGTGAGACAAAGCAAAAGACGGAAAATGAAATATGTGTGGAAGAACAGCAAGTGAGACAGTCTGTTGACACTGAGACCATATTTCTTAACCCTTGTGTGGTGTTCATATTTTTGTTATTCAGGCAGTGTTTGTGGGTCTGGTGGACCCGCTGCATTTTTTTTTTAATTCAACACATCAAACGATTTTATGTTAAAATACTCAACAGATGTTTCCTTCATCCCAATTACAAGCAATATAAACAGCATATATGGTTAATATTTTCTCTTTACCTTTGTTATCACATTAAGAATTAATGGCAGAGGGTAAAATGTGCAGAAATGTGAGAGCAGACGGTGGCCGTGTAGTCTACAGTGTATTTTTATTGAAAATGTGTTCTGATATATATTCTTCACATAAAATGAGCCAAGGCCAATGAGTCCAACATACCCGAACACCATACAAGGGTTAAATCAACACCTCTAATGAGAGCCTGAGAGGTTAAGGAGTATAGTAAAGGGTTAATTAGGCATAATTAGCATCATTAATCATTACAGCCGTCACAGAAATACACAGACAATTGCTGCGTCCGAAATCTCCCATTACTCACGATATAGTGGACTATATAGTGAGCTCGCCATTTTGTAGTGCTGTCCGAATGTATAGTGACGATTATTATACCCTATATAGTCCACTCAATGTATCCCAGAATGCATTTTGAAATGTAGTGAACAACCGATGGTCACTAACCTAAGCCCTACATACCATCATGCATTGCGCTGATCGTAAAAATAAGTTATAATCATGTGTGGAGTAGCGCATTATAACAAAAACGGCCAGAAATCACTTTTAGTTTTTAAATTTTGGAGAAATAAGCTCAATATAATGTAATGTATTTATTTTTAAAAATCTATTTAGCCCAGAGCCAGCTCGGTACCAGCTGACAGATGATGTAATCAACGGCGCTGAGCAATATTATGAAGCTGCAGACTCGGAGCCTGCATCTACAGTCCCCCACCGAGAGTCCCGCATTCTCAGACCCCTCGTTTTTCGAACACAGCGCCTCCTGCTGTTCAAAAGATCGAATAACACCCGCACACAGAGTACAGCACACGATTATCCAAATGCAATTAAAAACAATAGGATGCAATATTGCGGTCTCCAAATAAATTATCCAATAAATATTTGCGTTCCCTGCTTAATGCATGTGCAAAAATAATAATAATAATAATTGTTACTGATAGAAAGGGATACAATTGCAGATTAAACTATCTTCAGAAAAATAGTATGTGATATTATATTGCTACAATGTTTTTTTATATATATATTTTATTCAAATTCCAATTTTTCTTTCAGTTCAACCTATAATGGTCTAATTAACATTACCATGCTAACATTACAAAATAATTTTTTTGATATTTTGAATGCGAAGCAAAACAAATCAGAATAGACAAAACACCAATAATAAACAATTCTGTACTTTATTTAATGATCACCTAAACATCATCTTGCTGTTAAGAAAAAGGGAAGAAAAAATTGTGTTCATGACTTTACTTTTTGTCTTCAATTGCATAAAAAAAACCCTCATAAGTCACTTTGCATAATCATAAAATGATGTTGCTGGGTTCGGCAGGGCAACTCCATCAATGTATGGTGTACCCTGGAATAGCCTACAACATAGGACCGATAGCACATGTCTTATGATGTTTCAAAGCTAAATTATAAACGTTAGCTATCTAAATATTTTCGGGGGAAGAGGCGAAAAAGACGTACGTTAACGGCTCAAATCTTGTTACAAACTAACTTTACAAATATTCAATGGACTATTCATATGTTGTATCGATGAGCTAAATTAGTTTTATTAAAAAATAAATCACACGAGTAGGCTGCTACGATTCGCTAAATAAAATTGAAGATAGCCTACTCACGTTCTGGCTTAAGTTCTTCACATGTTCTTCACATGTTTATCCGATACAATTTGATAGGAGGAGCTGTCTCGAAAAACGAGGGGTCTGAGAATGCGGGACTCTGGGTGCAGGGGGACTGTAGATGCAGGTCTCCGAGTCTGCAGCTTCATACTACCTGGCCGCAGAGACGATCGAGTAGTGTCCGAAAGTGGCTTCTGTTATGCTGGTGAGCTCACAATAGTGCTCTGCTCTCTAACCCCGACATAGGGGTTAGGGAGTAGTGCTTTGAGTGGAGATTTCGGACGCAGCAAATGACTGCGTTTACATGCAGCTAATAACCCGTTCAAAACCGGGATATTAGCAATAACCCAATCGCGAACGGCCATGTAAACACCGGCAAAAACACGAAAAATGCTCATATCCCGGATATTAAAATCCGGGATATTATACCTGGGGTACCCCTTTTCTAACCTCGAATTTTTGGTCATGTAAACGCGTATCGGCATATCCACATAGTGATTTGTGTTCTGCGCATGTTCTATTCGCAAGGAATCTGGTCTTTTGAGTAGAGAAACTTCTCGGCGCATACAAAAATCCGCGTGCAGTTAACCGGAATAAACATGGCGAGCATACTTTTGGAGCGAGCTCAGTAACGTTACCAGCATCAAAGCGCAAACAAAGACGATCGCTATCTGCCCCGAGCTATTCATTATCCGCGTGCTGCTGTTGTTGTTGTTGTCTTTGGATACAGGAAGAAGAATCGGAAATAACGCATTTTGCGTTGTCCGTACGTCTAGACGCTAACCGCGCGTCGCCGTTTACATCGGAATATTGCAATTCCATGTATACAGGAGAAACTCCCTCTGCTCACGCATGTAAACGGGTTATCCCTAATGTTTCAGAAACCCGAAAAGTGACCTTAACCCGAACATAACCCGAAAATTGAGTAGAATGAAGCTGCAGACTCGGAGACCTGCATCTACAGTCCCCCTGCACCCCAGAGTCCCGCATTCTCAGACCCCTCGTTTTTCGAGACAGCGCCTCCTATCAAATTGTATCGGATAAGTGAAGAACATGTGAAGAACTTAAGCCAGAACGCGAGTAGGCTATCTTCAATTTTATTTAGCGAATCGTAGCAGCCTACTCGTTTGATTTATTTTTTAATAAAACTAATTTAGCTCATCGATACAACATATGAATAGTCCATTGAATATTTGTAAAGTTAGTTTGTAACAAGATTTGAGCCGTTAATGTACGTCTTTTTTGCCCTCTTCCCCCGAAAATATTTAGATAGCTAACGTTTATAATTTAGCTTTGAAACATCATAAGACATGTGCTATCGGTCCTATGTTGTATGCTATTCCAGGGTACACTATACATTGATGGAGTTGCCCCTGTCGAACCCAGCAACATCATTTTATGTTTATGCAAAGTGACTTATGAGGTCTTTTTTAATGCAATTGAAGACAAAAAGTAAAGTCATGAACACAATTTTTTCTTCCCTTTTCTTAACAGCAAGATGATGTTTAGGTGATCATTAAATAAAGTACAGCATTGTTTATTATTGGTGTTTTGTCTATTCTGATTTGTTTTGCTTCACATTCAAAATATCAAAAAAATGATTTTGTAATGTTAGCATGGTAATGTTAATTAGACCATTATAGGTTGAACTGAAAGAAAAATTGGAATTTGAATAAAAAATATATATAAAAAACATTGTAGCAATATAATATCACATACTATTTTTCTGAAGATAGTTTAATCTGCAATTGTATCCCTTTCTATCAGTAACAATTCGTATTTTTTTTTTTTGCACATGCATTAAGCAGGGAACGCAAATATTTATTGGATAATTTATTTGGAGACCGCAATATTGCATCCTATTGTTTTTAATTGGATTTGGATAATCGTGCGCTGTACTCTGTGTGCCGGTGTTATTCGATCTTTTCAACAGCAGGAGGCGCTGTGTTCGAAAAACGAGGGGTTGAGAATGCGGGACTCTCGGTGGGGGACTGTAGATGCAGGCTCCGAGTCTGCAGCTTAAATTGGCTGCATGTAAATGTAGTCAATGAGGACATTACTACCAATTTAGCAGACGGAACGATGTGTGGCAGGTTTGTTGTATTTTATGTTTATTGCAATAAAAAGAAAGAAAAAAAGTGTCATCTGCTGTTTTAAAGTAATTATATATAATATAATTATAATAAATATATATATATATATATATATATATATATATATATATATATATATATATATATATATATATATATATATATATATATATATATATATATTGTACAGAAACTACTTTTCAAAACAAACCTATGGAGTTAAAAGTGTGACAACACAGCAGCGCACTCGAGTGGTGAGATTGCGCTAATGCACACACAGAGTTTTATCGCAATATTCATTCTTTCTCTTTACCTCACACACGCTCTATCAAAACTAAAACGGAGTTATTTGAATTAATTGTAATTTTTATTGTGTTAATCGTTTACAGTCTGATTCAACAATCCACAGAGAAAATACCCAGGGAGTAATACAGTGCCCATGTCAACTTTGGCCTTTGACCTTTGACTTGTCCATGAAACTCACACTTTTCCCCAATGTACAGAAATTCTAATATTTAAAAGCACAAACACACAGAGCCTATCTCACATTAACAAACACACGCACGCACGCTCGCACGCACGCACGCACGCACGCACACACACAATTTCTCTCTCTCTCTCTCTCTCTCTCTCTTCTCTCTCTCTCTCTCTCTCTCTCTCTCTCTCTCTCTTCTCTCTTCTCTCTCTCAAAAGCTGAGAAGCGTTCACAAAGCAGAAAGAGAACCGGATTAGTTGGAAAGGCTGTTAGTCTTTTGAATGACTCAGAATGTGATTTAAAAAAATGGAGTGTGTCAGGTTAGGTCTTTATGTATTCAAAATTAGGGAAAGAATGCCAAAATATACACACATGATGTTCTCATATGATATTCTCCTCACTACACACATATATGTCAGTTTTTTTTAACAAACCACAACACATTAGCTTATCGATCCATAAATATACGATGAAAATATCAGATAATCTCGCAGAACAGTTATAAAACATGGTAATTACATTGTAAAACAAACAAAAACTCTCGACGTTTAAAGTCATGCAAGCATTACCGCTGATATAAATACTACCACATGATAACCCACCAGTTCTACTCAAAACATTCTTAACTCCGTTTACAAATTAATCGGATTCGGAATCGATTAATTTAATGTCAAGTTTATCTCATCCGACACAGCACAAACCACAAACACCAGAAGAGAGCGCCATAACAACACAGCGCGAGGCCATCGGATCCACAAAACTCCTGCGCGAGCACCACTCATTTACCCTGCAGAACAGTCTAAAACACTATAAAAAAACTTTAATAGCCTTTGAATGCTTTCAATTTCTGACTTTTTGTGGTGGTGGATATCAATTACCACATTTTTAGAGTAGCGACGATAATAATAGCCTATGGTATTTTCCCCAGGACGCTCCCTGGTAAACTTGTAGAATTTGACTTTTGGAATCGGTATGATTCGCTGACACATCGCTATTTGCAATGCATCAAAAAAAGAAATTTGGCTCAAGCGTCTCTAAACATGCATTTACTGACTAATTCAACACTCCTTTTCCACAGAGACAGAAAGAGTTCATTAAAAATAAATCATGTTTGTAAAAAAAAAAATTACCTGAATTGTCTGAGTTAGAGCTATTAAACAACATTTTTCTTGGACACTTTTTCTTGCTTCTCGTCTTGAAAGATGGCCTTGGATCTGTGTTTTCTCATTTAACCCATTATGTACTAGCATTCGCTGTGCTGTTACAGAATATGATGCTCACAGAATGCTCATTTAAACAGTGAATATGGTAAAGCTGGATAAAAAGCAGGAAAATCTCACTCTCAAAATCTTACACAGACACATTCAAATATACATAACTATTCTGGCTTTCAACAGTCTAGTTCTGAGATTAAGACCTAAAAGTATCTAAAAAGGTTTCTCTGTAGATTTCCTTACTGTCTGGGACCATACATTACCCATAACCCCCCTATACATTAATCCTGTGTCTATATCAGTCTCATACAATACATAATCAGAACACCTGGCACATAACTTAGTATCTCAAAATAATAATTCACCTTTGTTACTTTGTAGATCTGCCAAAAATGTCAATTTCGCTGACCACGTTTAAGGTATAGAATTACTGTCAAATGAAAAAACTTTTACTTAAACACTCATGGTAGCTACAGCCTTACCAGGTCACAAATGTACCGTTTTTTCTCCTTTTTTGTCTTTTGAGCTTGAAATGTTGTGTTTTAAGTCTTCAAGCTGTGTTCAAGCAGTGAAAGAACAAGAAGAGTGGTGATGTTCATCTGGTGCTGGTGAGTCAGGGCCAAAGTGAGTGGATAATCTAATCTACAGAACACATGAAGCACAAACACCCAGATGAAGACATAGAAGAGTATACATGGATTTACTCGATGCGTTTCCACAAGAACCTTTGTTTACTGATTTACGCAGCACATGCATGTCTTTGCGTTCTCGAAGATTTTCCGGGTACAACTCAATGGGATTTTTTGGACCACGACCTTGAGTTTGTGTTGGTATTTTAGAAGAACTGGATGGAGAATGGGTTTCTGGAGAAACATCAGGAGTTGGAAGGTTTGAGAGTAATAGATGTTGACGGGAGCGGGATTGGGGTCGTGGGGGCACTAGATTGAGTCTTCAGACTGGAGATGAGGCAAATAGAGTATATAGAGATGACTAGCAGGCAGTGGAGTGTCGTCACAGGGGTAATAAAAAGCTGAACAGGCAATAAACAGTCAATGAATGAGATGCTGTGTGAGAATCTGTCCACAGGGCTTTGACATTAACTTTTCGAGGCACTTGTCCTTCGGACAAGTAAATTTATGTTTCACTTGTCCATGCACAAAAGTCACTTGTCCGGGTAAAGATTTATAATTTTATCTAGGGCTGCACGATTTGGGGAAAATGTCATATTGCGATTATTGAGGTCAATATTGCGGTTGTGATATGCGATTGCCAATATAATAAACAGATGGTTTCATGAGTCAACTTGTTTGGTTCTAAACCAGATGCACACACAGATACTCGACAAATGACATTTTGGCTTAATTGTGTGTGTTGTTGATGTTCGTTCAAGCGCGAAAGAGAACTTGTGGCGCGCGGTCTGTGCATGCGCATTGAACGGCGTGCGTCTTTCTGTGAGTCACATTCAGGACATTCACAGTCAGCGCGAGAAATGCGTTCGTTTCAAATCGGTAAAATTAAATCCGTTAAATAGACATAACGAGTGGCACATAACGTGAAGTAACATGGCATTTTATTTTGTTTGAAATTTAACTTGTCCGGTCAGACAACTAATTTTCTCTTCTACTTGTCCTACAAAAAATCCACTTGTCCCGGACAAGCGGACAAGCCTTAATGTTGAGCCCTGGTCCACCTCCATTGGTCTCTCAGTCTCTCTTTCAACTCCACCTCTCATCCCTCGCTACTCTCCTGCGCTCGCGGCGCTCTGGGTGCGGGTCTCCCATCATGCGTTCTGCGATTTCGTCCTTTCCTCACTTCCTTCAGGTGCTTCCACTTTTCAGAGTGCAGCGGGTCGTGAGCCGGCGCCCTCATTGGCTGGGCCTGGCGCGGTCTTCCCTGATAGGCTGTGCTTGCGTGACCAAACTTGCTCGCAGATCTGGTCGACTGTGTTTAGGTTTGGGTGATCCACCAACTGCATGAAGTCCCTGTACCACAGCTTTTGATTGGTGGACTGCCCGTGATTGGTGTGTGCAGGGCTGCGAGGGTTAGGGGCGGAGGGGCGGGGCCAGCCAAAGGCAAAATCTCCAGCGTGATCGCAAGGAGGTTCTGGGTGAACCCATGTTCCATTGCATGGCACTGATACACACCGCCATCTCTACGCATGGCTCGTCTCAGCAACAGGCCTCGCTCGGTCTGCAAAACACGTTCATCTAGACGAACCTGTGAACACACACACATACACAATTAATGCACCAAGCATCAGTAGTGATTACACTGATAGGCGAGAGAGAATGAAAGTCATTAATTTCAACAAAGACACACATTTATCATCTCTTATCAATGCTGTCTGCATCCGTCTTTCTCGTAATAACCCACATATCTACCCCAGCCTGCCTCTCTCTCTCTCTCTCTCACCTCCTCCCGTGGGTTTTCCGGATGCTTCTGATAGGTCCATGTAATCTGGGCCTGTAGTGATTTTGGGATACATTCCAGGAAGGAGCTGCTTCCATCCACAGCGTACAGCCTCTTCTCCAGGACACGCTGCTTCTGATGGTCTGCAGGACACACACACACACAAAAGACTGTTTTACTTTCTCAGCCATGGTCAGTCTAGTTACTCATATTAGAAATCATTTTAAATCATTTTGCTTTCAATTTTACACTGTATATCAAGAGGCGACACATAACAACACAGTAGCACATTGTTTTTTATAAACAAAAATGTCCATAAAACCAAACACTGAAGTATATGAACTGCACAGCCTCAACAATGTGTAAAAAAGGGATGCACTGATATTAAAATTCTGGTCAACAGCAATAACACAATAATTATTTAAATGGTATGGCAAATAACTGATAAATAGGCAATATTACAATTTTATGCTAATATTCTATACAATTAAATTAATTACTTTTAGGTTGACAGGATGTCATGCAATTTCTCCATGTTGGCATTTTATGTTTAATAGCATATTAACTATTATTCAAAAGTTAGATAAAAATAAATAATAGCAAAGCATAATTACTTTAGCCTTCAGCATCACATGATCCTTCAGAAAGCATTCTAATATGCTGATTTGATGCTCAAGAAACATATCTAATTATAATCAAAGTTGAAAACAGATTTCTTGGTCCCACTTTATATTAAGTGGCTTTAAGTACTATGTACTTACATTGAAAAATAAGTACAACATATTATTGTGGTCCTGTTGTATTGTAAAACACTTTTGCTGCTATTGGGGTATGATTAGGGTAAGGTTAGGGTCAGGTGTGGTGGTATGGGTAGGTTTAGGGGTAGGTTAAGGTGTAAGGGAAGGGTCAGCTGTGTAATTACAAATGTAATTACATAAATTAATTACAGCTGTAATTACATGCTGTTTTTTTAAATATAAGTACATGTTTCAATGTAAGTACATAGTACTTAAAGCCACTTCATATAAAGTGGGACCAATTTCTTTTTTTTTTTTTTTCAGGATTCCTTCATGAATAGAAAGTTGAAAAGAACTGCATGTATTTGAAAATAAAATCTTTTGTATCAAAATAAAAATCTTCCTTGCAGAATAAAAATATAAATTTTGTTTTAAAAACTCTTACTGACCCCAAACTTTTGAATAGTAGTGTATTTTATCTCTGGTACTTGCAAACTTGTGACCTAGCAGTTTAGAACCATTGCTTTAATTCACATCTGTATATGAATAATAATAGTGAGAACAGAGAATGACTCCTCCTAGAGGCTGAGAGAGATACTGCAGTATTACCTCCTGAGCAGAGAGCATTAGGATCCCCATTCCTCACATCCTGACGCCGGAACCTTCTACACACATGAATACACACAAATAAACATATATTATATAATATAAACCATAGCAAAAAAATACGTCATCAGGTTTGACTGTCTCTAAATGCATCTATTTTGCAATTTGAAACAACATGTTTGATTAAAGCCATTAATAAAGGTTTTACCGTTTTGTGTTTGGCAGGTAGCGTGTGCAGGTGTGTCCGTCCCAGGCACAGTATGGGTCTCGAGCCAGGCAGCACTCGGCACAGGCTTTACCGTACATACTGCAGCGGTGCAGAGGAACCTGGACAACACCTGTATCTGAGCCAATGTACAGCTGTTGCTGTAGAGACAGAGAAAATGATCACATGACTTACTAATATGCTGCTTTCATGTGATACTTTAATACTGTTTAAAAATAGCAGATATTTGATGAAAACAAAGACTTGTTCTCACCCGTTTAGAAGAAATCTGCATACTTGTAATAGATGAAGAATCCTGCAATAAGAAGGCAGTATAGAGTATGTTGGTAACACTTTACAACAAGGCCCAGTCATTAAATACTGCAACAAATGTATTGATTATTGTTAGTTATTCATCTTTGTTAATGTTAATAAAATAAAAATACAACTATTCATGTCATTAACAAAGACAACTTTGATTTCAATAATTAACTGAGATTAATAAATGCTTTAGGATTTTTATTTGTTAGTTCATGTTGACTATTGAAGCTAATCAATATTAACAAATAGAACCTTAAAGGGCTACTTCTCCCAAGCCAAGCCATATATATATATATATATATATATATATATATAAATATATAAATGTCCTGGCTCTTCCAAGCTTTATAATGGATTTTTTCATCCATGATAAAAGTGCTTCATACGGCTCAGGGGCCTTCTAAAGTGAAGCGATGTGTTCGTGTAAGAAAAATATCCACATTTAAATCTTTATCGACTAAAATAACTAGCTTCCATCAGACGGCCTACGCAAGTCGACTACGCCAAAAGAGTAACCCTTGATGATGTATGACGTAGAATGTCAGGAGTATCGTAAGCTTTGACGCCTCTCGCGTTTCAAATAAACAGCTGGACAACAAACTCAAGCTCCCTCGACATTTCTCTTTAAAAAAATTGTCATTTTAGACTTTGTTTTGCTCTATCCTCTGTGCTTCCACGTTTGTCATTACATTGTGCTTCAAGGTCAAAGTTTTAGATGTATATTTTTCTTACACAAATGCATTGCTTCACTTCAGAAGGCCTTTATTAACCCCCAGAGCCATTTAGAGCACTTTTATCATGGATGGATGCACTTTGATAGATTTCCAAAAATATACAACCGATCACTGCCATTATAAAGCTTGGAAGAGCCAGGATTCTCATTCGTCTGAAAGAAAAATGTCATACACATCTAGGATGGCTTGAGGGTGAGTAAATCATGGGCTAATTTTCATTTTTGGGTGAACTAACCCTTTAACCAGAAAAAGAAAGCGTTAATCATTTTTAGAATGAATCTTTATTTAATACAACAATTTTTTCCATATGAGAACATCAGTAAATGCATGTTTGACTGATTTAGCTCACAGTCACAAAATCCCCACATTCCTTATCTCACCTTAAAAACATGAAGCTCCTCCAGCAGAAGATCTGTGTTACTCCAGCTTCCCTTGGGCACAGAGATCACCTTCAGCACAGAGCCGACATCTGCAGAGGAACACAGAGGGGCTTTAACCAGGGCCCTTACTACGTAAAGACAGTTTAGTCTGGACTCTAGATCCTTTTGTCAATATTCAGACAGTATTCTACCTGTGCCGATGAACATTACATCGTAGTGTCCATCAGCTGCATTGACACAGGTCTACGGTAATCTGAGTGAAGCTGTATGGTATTCCAGTACGCAGGAACACTGGCCGACCCCAGTGGAGTTACTGGATTAAACATTAACGGATGGTGCCTTGCAAACTGGATTACGTTATCAGGGAAACCTTTAGTTGACTCAAAACTGCCGAAGGTCTTACTGGGACACTGAGAGAGAGAGAGAGAGAGACAGAGAGAGATATCTGTAGAATCCGGAAGCACAACCCATTCACATGATATCAACAGTCTACAGAGGTCAGCAAGTCCAAACCTATAATCAGTTGTTGACAAATCTAAATCTATATTTACTTTCTAACATTCACACTACACTACACTTTACACTTCTGTCCAAAGTTAGGGGTCAATAAGATTTTTTTATTATTTTATTCAGTAAGAATGCATTTAATTAATCAAATGTGACAGCAAAAACTTACATAGTTAAAAAAAACATCTATTTCAAATAAATTAATTTACTTTCTATTCATCAGAAAATCGATGAAAAAGCAAATGTAACACTGAAGACTAGAGTAATAGTTGCTGAAAACAGGAATGCATTCTATTTTAAAATATATTAAACCAGAAAACATTCATTTGAAACAGTTATTATTTCACAGTATAACAGTTTTGAGTGTATTTTTGATCAAATACATTTCAAAACCATAAAAAAAAATTACAACCCCAAACTTATGCATGATAGTGTATGATGTGAGGCGTATCGAATCTGTTCTCACCATGCCTGGCCGTGGGTATGGCACTTTACCCTGGAAAGGAACCCACTGATAATTGGGTCCTTCTTTATGGGCAAAAGGCCCTAAAAATGCCCGCCGAATGTCATTCATGGTGTAGAGACACACTGCAGAGCCTTGAAATACACTGCTATAAGACAAAACACACACACACACACAGACCATTAACACGTTACAGTACAAGGAGATAAAAATAGTCACACAAATGCTCAATTCAGGTATTTGGGTTTACTTTTTCTCATTGAAATTACCAAAACTTGAATTCACCCTAAATGTTAGGGTGAATTTATGCTTGAATTCACTGATATCATACAGTGAATATAAATTCTCCCTATACAAATCTAATTATTTAAATCGTAAAGGCACAATTCAGCTAAAAAATACAATTCTGTTATCATTTACAATTTTTGTATGACTAACGTCCTTTTAAAAAAAACTTTGTTTTTTTTAATGTTTTTTTTTTTATGTTCCACTTAAGAAAGAAAGTCATACAGGTATGGAATAACACAAAGGTTAGAAACCAATTTCAATATGTAACTTCTAGGGTGAGCTAACCCTTTAAAGGCTGTATCAGCGATTTCAGGCCCAAACATAAATGATCAAATTCATCTAATATTTCCCAACGATCCGCTCTCTGATTGGATTCCAGTCCAATCACCGACATGGGTTCGTCGATGGACACTGGCTTCTTTTTCAGCTCTCGACTTCCGTGGCAGCCGTAAACGAGCGCAAAACCTCACAACATGCACCTCCTGTCGGTGATTGGTTGGAACACTATTTTTTTTGGTTTTGAGTGGTTGGTGAAACCAATTGTTTTTGTGTGCAGATCTCAGAGCCTAGGCTGCCTACAGAGACGTTTTTTTTGACGGCCTGCTTATGGGGCGGGCAGCTAGCGGATCGATTAGAAAAGATTAGATAAATGTGATCATTTATGTTTGGGCATTTTTTGGGCCTAAAATTGCAGATACAACCTTTAAACCAAACCTAAGATGAACCCTGACCTGGAGGTGGTAAAGACGGTATAGATCAGGTGGGTTCTTTCTATCAGCGGGTCTGCAGCAGGAACACATCCCCTAAAGGTCCAGACAAAGGTCAGCAGGCAATGAAATGCAATTGTCAGTTACATCAGCGTAATTTTACCCTAGTATCTGAGTGTGTTTGTGAGCGTTCTTACTAAGTTCATCAAAATGCGTTTCAGTGCCATCATTGCCTGGTACAGAACACACAAGACGAGCCTTTAGAAATGTTGTCCACTTGTTTACTAGACTGCGCTGTCCTCCCATATCATTCTGTAACCAAAAAAAAAACATGCATGTTAATTTAAATCAAGATGATAAACGGCAGCCAATAGCCATTAGGCTTAGTGATAAATGATTGGCTCCTAACCCTGCAAAGCTGGCCAATCCGGGAATATGTAACCTTCCCGAATCCCTGAGCTTCTACAGCAGTTTCTCTGAAGAAGAAGAAGACTTTATCATCGTCAGGATTCTCACTCTCGGGAACACCAAATGCCGCAATAAACTTGGGCTCTGAAACACACATCATCATCATAGGGCACATTGCCATAATACAAAAACAGAGATGCACATAAACACACGGGTCAATAGCAAATAAGAGTATGCAAGGTAAATAACAGGAAAAAATAATGTTTTCTGTTTTAGAATTTCATCTTTTTAAATTAGACTGTTTGGAACTTCTTATCACAGAGGATGTCTATTTAAGTCACTGTATTGTATCTAATAACTTTTTTTTACATAAAAAAAAATAAAAAAAAAAAAAATATATATATATATATATATATATATATATATATATATATATATATATAAATAACATACACAAACGCACCATTGAGCCAGCGAGAATCATGCTGTTCCGTTCGTATGGAAGGCCTTTGTCCCATGCTTCGAAATATTGTAAAGTCCCGACCCATCAAATCAGTGGCAACGCCGGCATAAAGCTCATCACCTATATGATCAAGTAGATATGGTTACTGATTGTTCATGATGTAACATTGTATTTTAGATAGGAGATAGAAAAGATGAACAGTGGCAGCTAACCGATCAGAACAGATGCTGATGTGTGGCGTGGGTCATATGGACTTCTTCCTTTCCCATCTTCTACCAGAGAGGGATCAATTCTAAACACATGATCCTATAAAGACAAAGCAAAATATGTTGTAGCTGTGCATTTTGCCATCAAGACAAACTGGGCCATTTATCACACAAACTTATTCATATGCATCCAAACAAACACAAACGTACCTCTATCTTCTGTCCCACCTCCACATAAGCACAGGTGGGGTGGGAAGCCCCAGTCCCACAGGCGTACAGGTGAGTTCGATTATAGTGGTGAAGCACTTTCACATAGTTTACACAGTCCGTCTGCAACACACGCACAAATCAATTTTATGAAGGACATATTTTACATACTTTCACCAGTTCATCTGTGAGACAGGGAGACTGCCACCATCTGGATTGACTATCAGTAGCACAGAGCCACAGGCAGACGAAAACATTTTTGGTTTATCTCTTAAGGGACCTCGTATGGGGCGGATCATAAATGAAACGTCATTGCATTACGTCTATCCTTGACGACAGTCTGACATGAGCGCTGACCTTTGCCTGCTCGCTGTGATCCCGGATCTCTCTGTAATCTCTCACGCTCTCTCTTTCACACATAAAAACAAAGACACAGCCACTGTTCAACTGACATCCATGGACACGCTATAGTCTCTCTGTTTCTCTTTCCCTTTGTGAATGTGCTCTCTGGAGCATGTCACATTTCCCAGAGTGCCTAGAATCACTACGACAACATTAGCGAGCGGGGAACATGCGGGAGAGGCGGCAGGGATGAAGCATGGCCCGAAAGAGAGGAATGTGAAAGAGAAGAGAACATGAGGCAAGAAGGATGACATGAGACTTAAAAAGAGGACATGGGACAAGGAGGAGATTGAGATGAGACAATAAGAGACAGCAACAGACAAGCAGAAAAGATATACAACTAGAGCTAAGATGACAAAACAACTAGAAAAAAGTCTAGATGAGATAACCAGAGAAGAGAAGTGAAAATACTGTATGAGAGGAGAAGACCAAAGTTGTGATGACAGGAGAAGAAACAAAAGATGAGGTGACTGATGAATGAGAATTCAGAGATAAGAGACAAGAACACACAACACGAGTTAACAAAGAGACAAGAAGATTTGAGAAGAAAACTAGATGTGAGACAAGATGAGACAAGAAGAGAAAGACAGCAACTGACAATCAGAGGCAAAATAACCATGGACAGCAAGAGAATAGATGAGATGGCTAGAGAAAAGAAAAAAGAATTTATGTCAAGATAATATGGCCAAAGACAATGAGAGAACAGACAGACAAGATAAGCAATGAAAGGGACAAGATTAAAAAGAGAAGACACGAGACGAGATGAGACAAAACGAGAGAAGGACGACTAGAGAAGATGATTCAAGAAAGAAAATACAACAAGGGTTAACCAAAGACAATCTTTCCAGAGATACCAGAGAGAAGAGACAAGATGAGACCTTTCCTTTAACACACCTTTATTTATACATTCCTCATAAACATCTGTTTTCTCAGATGTACATTGATAAATACACATATATACACACTCAAAAAACATACAATCTCATAAACAAACGTACCAAACTATTGAGTAAAAAAATACAAATGTTCATTCAATTTTTTTTTGCCACAAAAGCTCATAGATTTAACACCAGCTCATTTTCATTATCCACTGTGCACAAAACATCATACAAAGCCCAAATTTCAATAAATCTGTCCATATTATTCATTAGTTTAAAATATGCAAACTCTGCCTTGATTCTAGTTGCTATAAGAGCCTTTAAGACGACCTCAGGACCTACTTCCCCCTCTCCTTTCAGTTTCCTTTTCCTTGTTAGCCATATTGCCATCTTTGCTCCTCCAAACACAAAATTAATTAACGAGATTTTTTCCTGTCTGATGCAACATACGTTGGTCCAAAAACAAAACATTTGTTATTAAAATCTACTCCAAAATCTCTAACCCACCCATCTAATATCTGAAACAATTCGCTTAGTTCTTAATTCTCTTAGACACGATGAGACAAAAAGAGACAGAGATGAGATAACCTTAAAGAGGAAGAAAAGAGAGTAGATGAAATGGAGAAAAGGAGAAGACCAGAGAGGAGAGGAAGAAAGGGAGGAGAAGGTAAAGAGAAAGGGAGGATAGGAAAGGAGAAGAGAAGAGAGAGGTGAGAGAGCGAGGAGGAGAAGGAGGAAGAAGAGAGAGAGAAGAGGAGAGGAGAGAAAGAGAGGAAGAAGAGAAGAGAGAGGATGGGGAATAGAGAGAGGAGAAGAAGAGAGAGAGGAGAGGAGAGGAGAAGAAGGGATGAGAGAGAGGAGAAGAGGAGAGAAAATGGATGATAGAGAGAAGGAAGAAGAGAGAGAGAGAAAAGAAGAGAGAGGAGTAGGGAGAGGAGAGAGAGAGAAAGAGGAGAGGAGGAGAGAAGAAGAGAAGAGAGAGATGGAGAGGGGAAGAGAAAGAGAAAGAGAAAGGGAGGAAGAAGAAGAGAGGAAGAGAGGAGGAAAGACGAGAAGAGAAGAGAAGAGAGAGGAGAGAAGAGAAGAGAGAAGATGGAAATAAGAGAGAGAAGGAGGATAGGAAGAGAAAGGAGAGAGAATGGAGAGAGAAGAGAAGGAGAAGAGGAGAGAAAGAGGAAGGAAGGAGAGAGAGAGAAGAAAGAGAGAGAAAGGGAAGAGAGGGAGGAGAGGAGAGAGAGAAGAGAAGGGAGAGAAGGAGAGGAGAGAAGAGGAAAGAAGAGAGGAACAGGAGGATAGGAGAGAAGAGAAGAAGGAAGAGGAGAGGAGAAGGAAGAAGAAGGGAAGAGAGGAGGAAAGAAGAGAGAAAGGGGATGATAAGGAGAAGAGAAGAGGAAAGGAGAGGACTCTCCAGTTTTCAGAAGCAGATGTTCCTGCTGTTTGGACTGTAATGTATGCCTCACTCCATCTTCTCTCTGACTAACTGTGTGCTTTCAGCAGCAGAATGAACCCTGAACTGAACATCTGTTGAAATGTGCTCTAGAAACACTCACACACACTCTGAACTTCAGATATTAGGCACTTCTCCTTTAAGTTCCCAAAGACAAAGTGACACTGACCCACTGTCCCATGAAGGACTGTCCCAAAGCAAATCAGTTGAAAAATAACTTGATAGTGTATCTATAATAATATCTGCATTTCATCCACCATATTAGATTTTACTCATCATAATGCATTCTGGGATGCTAGAAAATGGTAAAAACAAAGTATCTTCAAGAGAAGCAGCATAATCATGCCAGAGCTGAAAGGGTGTGTGTATGTTTTTGTGTGTAACCTCTCCGCTGCCTCTACAGAAAGACATGATCTGACATGTGCCCTCCTGCCATGCTTAAACCCTGCACACAAACTCACACATGCACACACATACAGAGCTTGAGGAGAACAAAGGCCTCTCTTCGAGCTTAACGCACCCTGTGAAGAGTGTGTGTGTGTGTGTGTACGCTGTACGGAGGGGGTGGCGGAACAGAATCATAGAAGACCAATTAAGTTGCTGACAAACTGTGTTTATACAGGAAGGGGTCTCTCCCTTTCTCTCTACCTCTTGTACACACACACACTGGTGCTTTCTGTTTCGAGAGCTTTACGGCCCTCAATAAGGAAAGGACGTGTTAGGGATGTGTGTGAGCATGTGTGTGTGTGTGCTGACGGGCTCTTTGAAGTGAGCCCACGAGACAAAGAAAAAAGACAGAAAAAGAAAAAAAGAAAGAAAGACAGAGAGAGAAAGAGACAGAGTGCAGAACAAAAGAAAAAGAGCTTTAAAATGAACAATGTCTCTCAGGAGGAATAAACCGTATGTGTGTGTGAATTTCCTGCTGAGACGCGTGCGGTGAACTTTCAACTTTGACCTTATTAGCCTGATCACTGGATCCCTTTGTGATTGTCCACATGTAGTCATCTACTATCAACACTTTATAAATACAGCATTGTGAGACATTGTTGAAATGACAGTAAATGTAATAATACAAGGAATTAATTAAAAACTAATTTGATTAAAATTTAAGTCATTACTCACAATAAATCTTCTTCTCTTAAAGTTGTTGTCTTTGACTAACAGCCGAGGGATCATTGAGTCAGTTCACTGAGTTGAACTTGAAAATCAAAGTTGTATATGATTCATGTTGATGCGATTCACAAAATCAAGCCAAATGATTTGTTCACAAATTGGACTGATTTGGTTCTTCAGTTCAACTCACTGACTCAGTGATTCAATTAAAGAGTTTCTCAAGAGAGGAGTTCAGTCTCATTATATGAAGCTGCTGTGTGGCTTCAGAAGATGTTATATGACAAGAGAATGAAAGAAAGGGAGAGAGAAGAAGTAGGACACAAAGAGACTGAAAGACAGAGACTCGAGATTAAGGGAACTGAGTAAATTGAAAGAAATATTGAGTGTGAAATCAGAGTTCAGACTGAGACTGAACAAAAGAGAGAATAGCATGAGAAAGTGAAAGGTCAGGGGAGAGTCTTAGGGAAAATCTTAAGTCTTTATTCATGGAGGTCTGGTTCTGTCCCCGTCGTCCTGTACACACCTACACGTAATGAGGGTCAACTCACAGGTCAGTG